>VXBR01003618.1:580728-660066 GCA_013400215.1 Cisticola juncidis | reverse complement strand
AAGCCCCCCAAAACTACACCATTATGGCAAGCACTTGAAACTGCAGTCCAGTTACTACTTCAATGTAGAATTAGCCAGGCATGGAATATTAGACAAAACTCTCACTGTGTTTATTTGTTTATCTGTAAGATTCAGCCTTAGAGAATCTTTGGAATATTTGATTCTCTTAAATGAAAAACAAATGAGAAAGAAATCCTTCTCAAATTCAGGCCTTTCAAATAAAAAGAGAAAATATAAAATACAAGGCATTTTAGAAATGCTCTAGCTAGCACTTAGCAACAAGAAAAAACCCACCAAATATAAATGAGAGACAAACCNGTTAATCAAAAGAAACCATTATACCTGAAGAAGTAAAAAATACCAGTTAATTTGAGACTTGAAGGTTAGTAACCATGAATGGCAAGTGGCAGATTTATGGGTAAATTAAAAATAAACTTCTGCTAAATTTCTAGAAGTTGCTCACTTCTTTTTGAATTTCACTTCCTTCACAGAATTGTGGAATGCCTTTAAATTTTCTCACAGTTTTCTATTTTAGTGTCACAGGATCTCTGTTTCTTTTTTGCCATTTTCTTTATGCATCCCAAGATTCATTGTAAAAGCAGTTTCACAGTTTTTTTAACTTGTTAGCGAAAATCTTACTAACTATACGTTACTCCAGATTGTACATAAAGTATGTATTTGTTATTGGCTAAGTGAATTGTATGAGTTTTACATCACTCCAGCAATTATGCCAAGCTGATGAGCGTAATGTTAATAATCCAGCAATTGTTTTTGTGTTGTGCCAGTGTATAAGGTCACTGCCCTAAACACTGAGTCCTGATTTAACAAAGGTTATTTTTTTTTAATAAGGCATACTAATCCTACTGTATTGGTAGCTCTGTCCCTCTTTTGAGTTGAGCTCTGCAATCCCACAAATTGGATGAAAATCTCATTAGTGGAGCTATAATGAGCTGGCAATGAAACCCCTTCAAGCCTGTGAGCTTACAGCCATTTGCCTGTCTTACTCTTCATCATGAACCTAAAATTGCCCATTAGAATTCCAGTGAACAGCAAGTCTGACTGGAGCTGCAATGTTGACAGAGCCACCAAACAGGCAGAAATCTGTCAAAACCCACAAGGAGAGTATTATTTATGGAGAGAATGCACCTGTGCACGTGTATACACTTGTTCATTCAGAGGTAAACTATGGAGGACTGAGGAAAAAGAGAAGAGGAAAAATAGAGAAAGAGTAGTGGAATAGAATTAGGGGGAAGGGAGTAAGGAATTTGTTTTATTAGAACTTCTAAGCATGAGCCAGCAGCATTTTATTGGACCTGAAACTAATCAGATGTTAATGAAATTAGTTTCAAGTAAATTCTTGCTATAAAGTGTCATGAATGCCAGCATTAATGCCAGAAGGGAGAGTCACAAGATGGTTATGCAGATCCTTTGAATCAAAAATGTCCAAATACTCCAACACAGGAGAAAAGAAGTGGAAACCATGGTGAAAGCATGACCATTCAAATGACTGGTACTTCTGCTGCTTTCCAGAGAGACAGTATTTTAAAAATTCAACATCCAGGACACTGAATGCTTCAGAAAAACTGGAATCCTGTTGTGATAGCAGAAGTATCAAAGCTGCTGAGACTAAAAGGAGAGTGAGTAAAGTATTCTAAGAGCCCAGTATGTAACAGACACAATGAAGTCACACACAGTCTCTACAGCTGACTATAAGCATCTTTAAGTGTACTGTACATAGTCAGCAAATCTTTTAGAATATCAAGTTACATTACAAGAAAATCATTACAGAGACACAAGAAGCTTTTTGCACTGTTATTGAAAAAAACCCAACAACACAACCNAATCTTTGGAATATTTGATTCTCTTAAATGAAAAACAAATGAGAAAGAAATCCTTCTCAAATTCAGGCCTTTCAAATAAAAAGAGAAAATATAAAATACAAGGCATTTTAGAAATGCTCTAGCTAGCACTTAGCAACAAGAAAAAACCCACCAAATATAAATGAGAGACAAACCCAGGATTAAGTCCTTCTCAGAAAAGAAAGTATATTCAGTAAGATATACTGGTTAGAGTAGGAAATTGCATGTCTTCATTTTCTTGCTTTTTAGTTTTCATTTATAAAAGTATTTCCTGCTTTAGAATCAGGATTTTTACCCTTTCCTATGTTAAACTCTGCTCAAAATGAAGTCAAGAAAATCTGATAGGCATAGAATACCTTTTAATGAATTCTAACAATTAAACAATTAAACTTGCATTGCAGTCAGGCATCTAAGATTTCTATGTTCCTAATTAGGTTTACAAAAATTTTTAAATGGTGACAGGTACAAGTTAAAACACAGTTAACATTAAGCACCAAGAGAAGAAACACAGTCATGTATAAAATCAAAGAAGGTCAATGTGATGACAGCTATACAGAACTTGAGATGGGATTCATTGTACTTAAAATTGACTGTATAAGAGTTAGAAATATAATCTAAGCTAGTCAGGCAGACTTCTTCTGTGGTCAGTAAAGAGAGAGGAATTTCCAGAGAGTGATTCATCCCACTGTGATGATGAGCATCAGTCCACCAGCTTACAGAGGGAGCCTAGATGACAAGCATAAACTCTGATAAAATACAGTAGAACATTAAAATGTTTGAGTTTATTTCTTCCCCACAGCCATCTGTCCAAGTTTCTGCAAAATATTTCTGCCCTTAAGAAACATCTCATTTAACATATTAATCAGCTCCTGAAGCAATGCAGCCTTTAAACATGTATAGGACACAGTTGAGGATCAGCAGTAAAGTTGTGTGTGGATCAGGTGTTCTGGTCTTAGGTTGGTTATTTGTATCATAGATGCAAAGCAGATTTTCCTTCTGATGTTGAGTTTTTAAACATTTTTCCTCTTCTATCAGAGCCTTCAAGATAGACAACAGTTTTCAGACAACTGAAGTTAATAACATCAATATCCTGTTTGATACTGGTATATCCTACTGACTATGCTGTAAAACCTGTTAGACTGAAAGAGAATTAATGTTCACCCATACAGAGGAAATGTTTTGATTTGCACTATGGACACTGGAGATTCATTATAACTTAGTGAGTTTTGAATATGAGTAAAAAAGCAAAACAAAAAAAAAATTACAACTTGAAGTCCGAAAAGCTGTTTCTCAAGATGTGTTGGGGTTTTTTCTCACTTAATTTTAATTATTTATAATAACACGGTATGTTCAGCAAAAAATAATGAAGTTTAATAAAAAGAAATTTTACTGGAACATTTCACTTCAACATATTACTTAAATTGAAAAAGAGAATAGAAAGTTTTTTAATTACAGCTTGTACATACCAATGGTTATAAAATAACTTGTTTCTTTACTACAAGTTTTGTTATCCATAAAATAATGATTCCGTGAGTGTTGAATCTCTATTGATTCCTTGCTGCAGGGCCCATACAGTTTATGCCACTTCATGCCACTCTGCTGGGCCATTTCTCTCAGAGAAGGCTCTTAGTCAGCTCCTTTATGCCATCCTGTACTCTCAGCCAGGTGTACCCATGTGCCTCACTGCCTGTGAACAGCTTTAACTCTATCTGCAGTAGCTAAGCAGCACGTAGGAAGATACAGAACCATGACCAACTGTATCATTTTCTTCTAGATGAAATAATTTCTTCTCAAGTTGTAGAGGAGACAGGACCATCTGATAGTGATGCTGGAGAAGAGAAATGAGAACAGTAGCCACAATTGATCAAATACAGTGTACTCTTGAGATCACTGCTTATTTTAACAAATTTCACTCTGACAATGGCATAGACTAAGAGTGCTGGCACTGAAAAAGCTCTAGAAGATTCATACTGAAGGATCTGAGTGTTATGATACAAAACTGGAAAAAACAGGAACAGGGACAAGAGGTCACATTTGATTTCACATGCTGTGCTCCACACTAACATTGCACCATCTCAGCTCCATGTGCCAGATCCTGTCTGAGCAAATCGAGACCAGTTGCTGAAGTCAATCCCATTTTTCTGTCTATAAAGAAACATATTGTCTACATATTGTGAAACAAAGATTAAGATTGCTTTTCATTGAACGCTCTTTATTAATTGTTTACTAGAAATGTGGCATGTGACATCTGCCCAGTGGGCAAATGAGTTTCACCACTGTGACAACAGAAGAGCACAGCAGTCAATCCCAAAGGACTGGGCACCATTTTTCTATGCTATTTATTGACCATTTACAGTCATTTTCATAGACTTTATTATTATTATTATTATTATTATTATTATTACTATTAAACAATTCTAAGCAGTTCCAAAGCCAGAAATTTCTTTTTAAATTAACTAATATTCAGAGCAACTCTTTCCATCTTTTCCTGGCCTATCCCACCCTCTTCTATCACATGATGGTAGCTATTCTTGTGCTATATGAAGTTCCATTCAGCTTTACACCTTTCTTAACTCAGAGATCATGGATCAGGGCAGTAGATTTTGCCAACAGAGAACAGATAGCAATTTTAGCATGATTTTTTTTAGTAAGGAAGAAGTTCTTACCTTTGAACACTGTGCTGCAGAACTTGCAATTACCACTCTGGGTTTATGTGATTACTTTATCCTTGTGATACTGTCTTGTTTATCATCTGTCTTCTTAGAATAACAAAGTTGACAATTTTTTTTTTTTTTTGTTATTTTTTTCATATCACATTCTAATGTATTAGTGTAATTGTTTATAAATTGGCAATGTTTCACCTCCAGCTAAACCCCAAGATCTTTATGAAAAATGTCAGAGATGTAAGGGAAAGAAGCAGACATGTTTCCAGGAACTCTAGTGTCTGATGGAAATTGTTCATATCATTGTTCAAGTTGTTAAGAAGTTGCCCAGGGATTTTAGGATGAGCCATAGAAGTTGTAAAAATCATTACTCCTCTGATTATTCTCCTTCCTGTCCTTTTCTGTGCTCTCCTGAAGGCTTATATTCAAAGTGGTAGTGATGAAATATTGGAATTGTACTTTCTGTCATATGTTAAGCTGATGGGCAGGCAGTGTTGATAATAGTGATGATGATCTTGAAGTCTCTGGAATCTGTTTTTCTGCCTTTTACTGATCTATCCAGATACGAGATCCCAAAGGTTCTTCCCCTTTTTCTTTCATCTGCCAGTAGATCAGGCTTCTGATCTCATTGTCTGTGATGTCTAGGAGAGGAATATTGGCCACACAGATCATAGTGAAGGGCAATGTTGATGCTATCTGTGGTTTACACATTGTGCCAAATGTATTATGGCATTATGTTTTATAGCCTTTCACGTGTGTTATCCCTCCTCTCTTTGTGTGTCAAGAGGCAGTGTGCAACTGCAGCCAGGACTGCAGTGAATGATTTTAGCTGAGCTATCTTACCCAGAAGAGTCTTTATTGACATTTTAATGTCTCTTCACACATTTCCTGTATCAGTGCCTTCTGCCTTTAAAACTGATTTTCTTTCCACAATTGGATTTCTTCCCTGCGTTTCCACAATTACTCCCTTAGCCGATAACTTTAAAGCTTGTCTAAGAAGCAACTCTCTAGACAGAAGTTTTTCAGACTTCTTCCAGTTTTCCTTCTAGGTATATTTAGTATCTCAGTGTCTGGTTTTGGATGTAATACTCTTTATGGAGTAAGTCACTTTTTTGGTTATTCTTCCAATAGCCTCAGTTCTACTAAAGTCTCTGCAACATATATTCAAATATAGAGCATGGCACTAGTTGTCTTGAAGAGAGGTTTCTGCTGATTTTTTGTTTCAGGAGTGAGTTTTCTCTGAGACATAATGGTTCAACGGCTTCTTCTGTAACTAAAAGTAAATAATTTGTTGCAACTTGTCAGAGCTGTGTGATTTCTGGAAAGACTCGAGGATCTTCATGAGGTTAAGATAATTTAACCTGATTTAGTAATCATCTAAGATTATTTATATGTGGGGTGGTCACTAGTAATGTTTTTCAGGATACATTGAATTTCTATTAAATTTTCATTTGAAAGCTGAATTTGAATTTGAATACAAGTTGTAAATTATGAAAATGGGGATAATAGCAAATTCCCCCAGAAACTTCCCAAAGGGTTATGGACTGGGTATAAGCTGCAATCTTGGAGGGGTAGGTCTCTGTCTTCAAGACAGATTTATGTAAATTTTCAAGAATTATATTATTGTAGTGCTATACATTCTTAATTCTTTCTTTATTCATGTATAAGTGACAAAAACAAAGACCTCATAGTCTTGGCATATTGTCCTGAGATTTTCTGATTTTGGCAGTCTTTATACTCTACATGTCAATCAGAAACCAATCCCAAAAGTACTAGAATTTCTTTTTGCAACTTTTTCATTCCCATGTGAAATTTGCATTGGTAACCCCACTGGAGTAGATTTTTTTCTGATATGATCAATGTTAAGAGTTTGTAAATTGTTAAGAGATGTGGTTATTTAAGAGCTGTGAACTACTTGATGGCCAGTGCTTTTGTTTTACATAATTAACACTACTATGACTTATAATGGGACAGGTCACTGGAATTTTGAGCTTCATGATACAAAAATACAAGATACTGAAGCCAAAAATGTGGACAACATCTGGTCCTGCCTTTTTTTTTTTTCTTAAGGGATTTCTTGACTGCTTCTGCTGCTGATTTTAGTTTTATTTTTTGTCAAACCTCTGTTCCAGGATCTTTAATCCTCCTGGTATTTGTTTTCTATTTAATAAGATTGTTTGGAATTCTGTGCAACTTTATAGACTTTGGAAAGTTTTCAGAGATTCCTCCTAATAAAGTTTTTGTTTTAAGTTAAAAGGTCTTTCAGTCTTCATGACTTACATTTTTGTGTCTTTTAGTCTGCAGGTAAGGAGGGCATGGTTCACTTGATCAGTGTTGGATAATTGATAAATATTAATAATAACCTCTGTATAACAAATAATTAGAGGGTAAATTTACTGCAATTTTTTTTATATCTTTGAGCATTTATAAATTGCATGGCTTCTGGAACTGTGACTGACTATGTTCACTGGAAATGTGCAATTATTTCATTAGTGGTTTTCCTCTTTCTCCATATATTTCCTTCATCTTAGCTAAAATTATTTCTGAATTATTTTATTCTAATGTTTGTTTGTTTCTTCATTCTTCTTCGGCGACTGTTCTGTAGAAATACCATTACCTGGACTCCATTTGTTGAAGAAGATATGCTCTTGGCTGCAAATTTAACCATCTCACCTATTTTACACAGGAATTGAATAAGAAAGGTTAAAGGATTAAAACCTCACATATGAAGAACAAATACATATTGATATCTCTGGAGTCTTTGGGAGAGCTGGGGTAAAGTCAGTACAGTGTTCATTTATTCAGAGAGAAGCCTCAGAACTTTATGATTTATGGTAGCAAAACGCAAGTGACAAAAAAGATGGTGTTAATGTCTGCTTTGATCAGTAATGTTTGTGACACCTGGATCACATCTATAAGGTTAGCTATCATTACATCTAGATACATCTCTTCCTCTTTCATTTCAACAGTGTGCTTGGAAAGGCTTGAAATGTGGATAGGAAGAAATTATATGTCACAGGATAGGGACTATTACTTTTCAAAATGAACATGGCCAAGTAGCAAAGGTAAAAGCTGCAGTAATTATTTCCCAAGTATATTTTAATTGGCAGTAAACTAAATTTATTGTTGCCAAGTCCAGTCCTGTTTTGCCCATGACAGTAAGTGGTAAATGATCTTCTTGTCTTTATCTCAACCCACACGCTTTTTCATCCTGTTTTCTTCTTGTGACACACTATGGCTTAGCTGTTAGCCAGGGTTAGCTGACCACATTTCATCATAGTCTAAACCAGAGTTTATTGTTCTTTTTACTGAGCCTCCTGCCATAGGTGCATTTTTCCATTCATGGTTGGTGAATGTGGTTTTTAAGAGAATCCCCTGACCAGACCCAAGGCTGACATTGTAGGGGTTCTCAAAGCAAAAAGGCTGGATTTCCTTTGGAGGAAACTATCTAGGCAAAGTTGTAAAAGGACTGCTCCTGGTATGATCCAGCCACTAAGGGATATTCTGGCCAGAGAAGGAGTTAGTTCATCCTGAAACACGACGTGGACACTGAGCCTGACAAAAGCCCTTCTGGCTATACAGTTCCATTCCTCTAGTGTTCCCTGGTCATGTAGACAATGCCAATGGCCTCCTTGAAGATTACTTGCATTAAAGCTAAAAAAACATAGCCAAGTCAAATAAAAGACAAGATGGATTTGCTTTGGCATTTCATATTTTCTGACTGTATCTTTAGTGTTGTAGGAACAGACCCTGACCTACAGACCAAAAGGCAAAAATATATCCCACACTGACCTAGGCCCAGTGCCCCACATGTGATATGCAATGCTTGTTCCAGGTATTTTCAGGTCATAGGCACCCTTCTGAAATGCATTGTAAAATATAATTTTATTTTCAGTTTGCAGTGGCTCAGATGTGACAGTTCTGTCATGCCCAATGAGATGGTGTTTTACAGGGTCATGCTGCAAATGTGATGCATACTATGGGCAGTGGCAAGACATGAAACAAGCAGGTGGATGTGTACTTGTAGGTGTAACGCTCGCAGTGGTAGGACTTCAACACAGTTTCCTTTCATCTTTGAGCAAAAACACACAAGGTCACCTCTGAGTTTCACCTCAGAGGGAAATAATTGTCAGGAAAACAACAAATAGCAGTTCAGAGTGCACATAGTTTAGGCCTGAGAGAAATAAACAGATGAATTGAGAGAAGCAGATCCACCTTTGCTGAAGATCAGATGACTCCCCAAGAAGAGAGTATGTAATTTCTACCAAGATAGCAAATGTGGCTAGCTATGCAACATTTATAGTTTAATTTTAGATAGCCCTCTGAGAAGCAGGGAATTGGACTCCATTGTCCTTGTAGATCCCTTGAACTCAAGATATTCTGTGATTCTATGCAAATTGTTTCAGTCTACTCATACTAAGATGAAATTTTGTATAGTTATTACATGCATAGTGTTTTTCACTGACATAAATAAATGCTTACCACCAATGGGATTACCAAGAGCTATCCTTATCAGTCCTTTCAAATCTTGTTTATTTTCCTCCTCTTAAGCAAAGCAGTCATGATTTTTGTAAAATGTCAGTGTTCTCTTCAAGTTAGTCTTGGTTTTGGGAAAACAGTCATGGTAAAGAGACAGACCTATTGTCACCTTCTAGAATTCCTTGGCTAGCCAGGTTTTAAACAGAAATTAAACTATAAGAGAAGGAAAATGTCTTCAAAACTGTGTGCCATGACTCTGACCAAGGCCAGCTTTTAAGACTTTCACTGATGACATTTGGGTTCAGACTCAGTGAAGTGGCTCTGAACTTTCTATTAAACCTGGGCCCTGGGTCTTCATCTCTTTCTGTTAATTAGTCTTAGTCTCTATAGAATTATGATGTCTTATGATGCCAGCACAGCTCTGAAAGGTCTAAGTTTGTCAGTTATCTCCTGTTTGCAGGGAGTTTATCAGTCCTCCAACACACTCATCTCAGGGAAGGATAGCATCCTTCATCAGGCTCTTCTGGAATCCATGTCCCTCAGTGTCCTGCTATTTGGTTATTTTTAAAGTGTCCAGATGGAAAGAATTAATCACTTTATATTTTTACAAGGGTATAAAAAATATTGCTCCTTTACCAGGAATATTATTAGGTATTATGCTGCAAGTGGTATGAGTGACTCCAGGAACAAAATGTCAGATTCAGGAAAGGATTGCCAAGGTGCATGAATCATGCACTTAAGTTCAGAAAAAACTCACAAAGGAATTCTCAGAGGATTAATCATTTCAGTACAAAGTATATGAAGTGCAGCAGTTGACAGCTGGGGGTTTTTGTTTGTGTAGTTGGTTTCTCATGTTACTTTCTTTATTTTTGGGGCATGGGCAGTGAGGATTTATGAACATTATTCACTTCAGTATGAAAGACTGATGTTTCCAAACTTTCATTATTCAGGTTGTACTTAATGTTTGCTGTATATGCTGTGAAGGCTTTTATTTAGCATTAGTCCTATACACCAGCCTTGGAGAACTGAACTTGCTCAATACACAGAACAATTTACTGAAAGAGCCATCAGTGAAACCCTGGTGGTTTGGCTATGGTTCTTCATGTCTAAATTGCAGGTTTCCCTCATTTTCAGCCAAAGTCATATGAAATGGGGTTTTTTCAAGGTCAGAATTTGACCTTATTATAGGAAATATGTTTATTACTTGTGCAACCAGAACACTGAGGTCTGAGGTTCACTTTTATTAATTGCACAAAATGAGGAAATTTCAGGTTGTTATATGGCTGAAATCAACCCCAACGTTATTTCTAGTATTAGCAGTAAAGATAAAGGGACCTTGGAAGCCAATGCCACCAATACTGAGCAATATAAAAAGAGAAGATTTCTGTTGCATATTCTAAAATCCTCTCCTGTTTGTCATGCACTGATATTGCAGGAGGATTTTAAATGGTGGTGGATAGGAATGGGGGGGGGGAGGAGAAAGAGATGGGCCAGATGCTAGCTTGAACCTTCAGGAGTTATATCAATAGATCTGTTTAATCAACTCAATAAAATAATAAAGCAAAAATATTTGCACTTCTGGCTGAGTATGTTTATTGGGATTTGCTGATAAATAGAAGGGAAATGGTCACATACAGGGAAATCATCAATAAAAGTTATAGACTCTGCTGTATGCTAAAATGAGAGGCTGCATTCTGAGTACTGAATCAAGTTCTATCAAAAAATTGTGCATTGTAATAAATTGAAGGGCCATCATACTGTGTAATGCCTGTTACAGCACTGAAATTTGTCTATTTACATGAATAATTCAAGATTTTATCAGGTTTTAGGGTTTTTTTTTTTTTATTCAGTTTACTGTCCTCTTAAGAGCTGATATATTCTTTGGTAGCATGAGTTAAAAAGCAGGAACTATTCCTATTTACACCAGTAGGAAGTTTGCCCCATTGGATTTTAAATAATATGATTTTAATGTTGGAACTGATTTCTGTAAGTCACGTATTCTGTTTGCACTTGATTATACTTTACAGCTGATTAGCTAAAGTTTATTTTGAATCATTTTCAATTTTTGGATGATAAAATTGGTGAAAATTTATTTATATACATGTCAATTTGTGTTACTTCTACAAAGCTGGATTGTATATTTCCAAATCATGTTACTTGGGTATTTTGAATATACCAAAGTGCTAAAACAGAGCAGCATGAAACAACTGATCATTGCCCATGAGCAGTAATTGCTTAGAGGCATTGAAGTATGGTATTTCTAGACAAAATAGGTAATATTTTCAGAGTCTTCTCACAGTTCGTCTTCCTGCTTTAACACATTGCATGTTATAATGTAATCTATGAGATAGAAACAATACCAGGAGTCCTAATTAAATTAAAAGCAATTACCCGTTGTGTAGATACGGCTTCCAATTGAGCAGCTGCAAGTTGATATTTTGTCATCCCCAGTTTATCTATATGCTCATGTGTGATTCTTTGTATCAGTTATTAATGACATTTTCTCTGTACTCATGAAGTGTTGTGGAAAACAGAAGAGGAAAAGGATGAATGGAAAAAGTGTTATAGGAAATTCAGACAGGGAATGAGTATATTTGCTAAATCAGCTGGGGTGCTGGTTCCTTGCTCACTTATTCTCTGTTATACTCAGAGTAGTCTGAAAGAAATATGAGATTGTGCTTTCTTTCCCACCCCCCTCACTTTTGTGGATCTAGCAGCAAATTTAAAAAACAGAATCTGACAGATTAAGCATAAGGATTTAGTTCCTTTACAAGGCACTTTTACCCTGTCCTGGAAATGTTGAAATATCCTAAATTAAAAATAAATAGAATTTCTTTGTTTAATATATAGATATAATCAAGACACTTTTAAAGAGCTTTTACAGAGGAGAGGTTCGGAGAGGAGAGGTTCGGAGAGGTTCGGAGAGGTTCGGAGAGGTTCGGAGNGAGAAGAGAAGAGAAGAGAAGAGAAGAGAAAAGAGAAGAGGAGAGGAGAGGAGAGGAGAGGAGAGGAGAAGCTCACTGAAAATAAACTGAAATGTGTTTGGGTTTTTAATGTTACAATGAATTTTTCACTTTCAGAAGAATTTTTTTTGGCTTTTAAGAATACTTTTACATGACAACAAAAGGAAGGTTCACCACAGAAACAGTATTTCACTAGAGTATTATTTAATCTGATTTGGTGTCTTTTTCTGGTGCATGGTTCTCCTGTAACAATGGGATACAATACCATTCTCCAATTGAAAATATTATGCAGTTGCTTAAGAGTGTACACAGGGTGATGTCCATTTGAGTGACCGTTGTCTTGCTGGCATAGGCCTGCTATCAAATAGGAGAAATTATTCCCAATGCAAATTAAATTTTCATAATTGTGAAGCTGCATTTTTCGTTGTGGCACAATCTGATGCCCATTTTGTCATTCCTCATTCCTTAATCCTCTATATTAAATCTAAACAAAACAATGTTTACTAACATTAATATTTTAACATACAGTACTTGCTCTACCTTCTGACATCTTGTGCCTTTATTAGTAACATGGTGAAGGATCTCTGCAGCTTTTGCTTTCTGCCAAAGATCCTTTTTTTTGGTTTTAATTCTTTTTAACTGGTCATTTCTTTATGTTTGAATGTGTACATACAGTGTATATTTTTCTGCCACTTAAGTCATAAAAAAATCCTAAATAATAAGAGAAAATGAATCATTTCACCACTGGATAAAGGTCACTTTATCAAAAGATTCTGGGAGCATAACCCCCCCCCCCCCCCCGCCTTTGCTTCAATTTCTGCATGAATCAAATAAACAAAATAGGTTTAGTTCCCTGTAAAGAGACAATTAGTTACTTCTTGGTCCCCAGATTTACCAGCACAGGTCCATGCACTTTATGAAAGCACCTCTCCCTCTAGAGATTGAAGGCACGGGCTTCTCAAACCATATCATGAGCAAAGCACATCTGCTGCTTGTGAGGCTGCTTCCCAGACACACTGATCCCACAACTGTCCTTGTGTCACAGACCCCTGATTCCCACCCTGCTACTGCTTCATATTCCTATTTGATGTCTTCCAAATACCTGATTAGACTTTCTGGATGATTACTCAATACCTGGAAGTAGTGTTTGTCTGTATGTGATACAAAGCAAATTAATGGATAAGAACACAAATCAATTAAAAAATAATTAAAATGGTATTCTATTTCCTTTCTTCTTTCCTTCACTCTCATCCTTCCCATTCATTTTGTGATTTTTCTGCCTGTATCTATACCATAAGTCCCCCTGCATTATTTCCCTGTCCCCAGTGAAGTTGGAAACTCCCTTCCATTTAGTATCAGCAAATGTAATTACAGGCTAGTTACTTTCATTTCCATCTCATTAATGAAAATGTTAAATAAGACTGAACCTAAAGTATGTTCCTAGAAATCCACCAAATAATGTTTCCAATTTCTATAATATGGCCACTCGCTTCCCAGAAAGACTTTTCAGAAAATATTGACATCACATCTTTACTTGCTTGGTGGGAATATCTGGATAGTCATCCAGATTCCTCCAGGACTAAGTATAATCTCTCTCATTGCCTTGGGTTTCCTGCCAGCTCATAAACTAGCAAAGCCAGGCTTGAAAACTGAGATACTTGGCACACAGCTACTGTTAGTTTAAGGGCTTACTTCCTTTGCTGAAGATGAAGAGATGGGGATAGAAAGAAAATTGTCTTTGTTTAAGTCATTCTAGCACTAGCACAGGTTTACTTATGGCTAGGAGTATAAACTTGAAAGTAGAATTCTATAGGTTGTGTCCATCAGCAATAAAAGAAAAAATTACAGATAATTACCAAACTAATATCAGCAGCCACATTTTTTTCTACCTTTTTATTATTAGAAAAAGTTAAGTCCTGATATGGAGTTCATTCGTTGTGTTTTTTGGCACACACTGGATGTTTGTATGCCTGCTGGGCTGGAATCCTGATGCTGGAAAAAATAAAATAATGCATGCTGCAATTTCTAGCTAGCTACTGGGCTCTTCCCTGCACTTAGCTTCAAAGATTTTTTAAAACATATTTTTCTGCACCACAGCTCAGAGTTGCTAAATCCAGAAATTGAAACATTCTGGGAACCAAATCATTTGGGGGGAAATCAAAGCTCTTGGAACATTGCCCTAGGATTTTGAAGATAGCAGTTAATAGTAAAAATGTTCAATATTTTTAAGGAAATCCCAACTACAAAAGCCTGCACCATTCAAATCCATGACTCAGGAAGAGAATGACTGCTGCATGTCTAACAGTGAAGGAAATGCATGCCTGTGTTGTGAAGGCAGGAATTAGAAAACAAAAGGGAACCCCTTGCATTTTATGTCCTTTTTGCATTTGTATTTACATGCTGTGAGCAGTTGCGTGCAAATCCAAAGATGAAGATTATTTAGTGGTTCAGGTTAGTCTCTATAATAGTTATAACAACTATAAGACACAACCCAATTTATGTAATTTGTGTTTAACTGATGGTGTTGTTTTCCAAATGGAAAGAAAAAGGATTAGGGGAGGGAAGAGTTTAAATGGTGGTATTAAGGCTCCTTTCCCTCCTCTACCAGAATTCCATAACACTTGAATTGTGCAATGGTATTTTAAAGCACATATTTTAGTTGAAGTATGAGTTTGCAGAGGTTGCAGTTACATTACTTATATCTGCCATAAATGTGTGCCGTCTGTGAAAAGGCTGCTCAGGACAGGGGACTCAGAGATGAGATGTGATCTCTTAAGTGGGTTCTCAGCAGTACCCAGCTCTCTGAAGAGCTGTGTGAAGGCTCTTGCCAGCACTGTGGAGTTAGCAGAAAGGAATGGCTGAGGCTAGAGGGAAGGACTACAGGAATTAATGGCAACACAAATTTACATCAGACTTAAATGACCATGAAATTATGGTCAGAGAGAACAAAAACCTGAGAAAACCAGAACCTTTTAGACTTTTCCAAATGCTCCCAAATCCCAAAGCTACAGTATCCTCAGGATTTCAAAGATAGCAATAGGGTAGCCTGAAGCTATGTTCTTAGGCAGATCACTGGTGGCTCACAGGGAAAAAATCTGTTGACAAGGTCAATAGAACCACTGGGCAAAGCTGATTGGAGAGCCTGGGGAATTGAAAAAGTGTAAAACTGCAAACAAGTCTGAGAGCTCTGCCAACAGAAGTCCTTCTGTCATGGTCAGTTTTATGTTAGAAGCCATGTATAGGAAATTCTTCAAAGTTTCTTTAAAATGGGAAAAATTCTGCTTAATTTACTACAATAGATGAAAATTTTGAGTGTAATAATTCAGGAGAGCCTGGAATTAGAGACCGTGTGCTATTGAACACTGGGAGCAGAGCAGGCCCCCATGCAGGAAGGGTGCAGGAGCAGTGCTGATGCACACATATGCTGAGGGTGTGTGTGTTGAAGAATGATGTTTTGCATATGGGACTTAAAGATGTCCTGTGTAGAACAGAATGTCTTTACAGTAGTTGAATATTTTCTTTATAGAGCAAAATGTTTCCACCAATATGGCTTCTTAATACTTATATTTAAATGGTAAAGCTCCATGTATTTTTCTCAATACTTTTATTAAACTTAGGGTTCATCTAATCTGTGGTTTGTTAACTTCAAACAGAGACTCATACTCAGTTATCTAATGTTAGGTACCTGACTATGATGTCTACATTAGAGGCCTCAACTTTCTCTGAAGCCAGAGAATAAGGTTAGATGTTTCCAGAGGATGGTCTAGGCCTGCCTTTCTCCAGTGAATGCAAAGAGACGTTAGACTGATTCTATTTTCTGCAGCCTTAGTGAAACTCTACACGAGTTGATACAAAACACAGTAATAAGTTTGGATCTACCTTTCTGTAGATCTCACAGAATATCCAATGACAATGGTTAAAACCTGTGACAGAGTCCTCATTTTGGAGTTTGTTTCATTATTTCCTAGTATTACTTTTCTGTATAAAGTGTTTTTTTTATTATTCATCTCAGCAGGAGACAAGAGTTTGCATAGTGTATTCTCCATGAAGTTGTGCTTTTTTGGTGGCCAACACATTTTGGTGTTGACCTGAAAATCGCTCGTGTTTTACTGCTATTTTCATTTGAACAGTAAGAGCAAAGGACAGATCTTTTCCCTATCTACAGATTTATCTGAGACAGCATCAGATGAATTAACTACAGAATTTGAAGCACAAACACTTTGGTAGTGCTATGCCTGTTCAAAACATCAGATCAAGGAGACAGTGGGGGAAGGCATGTGCCACAACACAGCCATATCCATGTTGGGATCATGGCTGCCCTTTTTGGGGACACCCTCTCAGCACTTCAGGGCTCTGTTTGGCTGACAGCTACCAGGGAGTCCCTTCATGCTCAGGAAACAAGCTTAGTGCACTCATTGCCCTGGCTTTGGTGTTTGCTTGCCAAGAGCTGCAGTTATCTAGTGTTTACAGCATCAGAACAGTACAATCCCCTTTATCTGATCTTTTTTCTCTTCCCTGGCATGTTGATATGATCCATTTCCTCTTAAGAAAAGTAATATCTTGGAAGTAAGACTAAGTTATAATGAAATAATGAGAGGTAGTGGGTTATATTTTCAAACTTTAGATGTTCAAAAATCTTCTTGACAAGATATTTTTGTTTCCAAAAGCAAAAGATACTGCCAATAAGGAAACACTCCACAGGCAATATCTGGAGTTTGTAGATTTTCCATTGGTAAAATAATTTACTCTGGTACACAGTAGGTTTTATGTAGTACCACTGTGTTTTTCTGTGTTCTCCAGGTTCCTACCAGGATTTACCTGAACTCAGTATAAGGCTCTGTGGTGTATCATTATTTCCTACAGTCCAGGTGGTTGTAATATACAAAACAATCCTTAGTGGATTATTTTTTCTGGAAATTACTTCCATGTCAAGCCTTATCTCTTGCACCACGCTATATTAAATGTAGTGTTTGGTTTTGTTTAATTCTCATACTACCAACTCCACATTTTCTGAAGTCTCAAAGATGGTTAGGATGTTTTTGGTTTTGTTGGTTGGTTTTTCCTTTTTTTTTCCTTAAGTAAGACATGCATGTGAAGATGGATTTCTAAAAACTCTTTACTGGTTTAACTCAGCTCTCTTTGATAAGGATAATACTAAGAGGGTTCCAAATATTTTTCACAGTTACATGTATTATGTAGTGAACTTAAGATGCACTGCAATACTCATGTTTCCCACTCAATATTATGTACTTTTATTTCTTCTTTTGCCTAGTTTGCCTTTGGGAAACTGATTACAGATTCTTGCAAGTTTGTTGTTGTCTTCAATGCTGAAAGATGTTTTAGTGCTGCAAGACTATGACTTTAAACATCAGAGACATGCCTTCCTGGTGATATGATTGCTGTAAATTCAGCCTTTTGCTTGTGTTTTTCCCAAATGACTTATGGTGATAAAATTATCTTCTGGTATCCAAGCATTATTGCAGGGGCCCCGCCACTCTTTCATTGGCTTCATTTTTTTTAGAATATCATTTCTGTTTCATTGACTCTCTTAACCTATGTTTTGTGAATCAGAAGTTATTTCAAGAACAGTAGTTCAAGATGTAATAAAATCTCTGGTTTCATAATTTACTCATTTCAGCCTTTTCAGAATTGGAACTGTTTATTCTCCATGGTTTCTATTTAAAATGAAAAAAACAAAACAAAACAAAAACAAAAACAAAAACAAAAACAAAAGAAACAAAAAAAAAACCCAACCCCAAAACCACCAAAAAAACAACAACAACAAAAAACCACCAAAAAACAAAAAGCAAAACAAAATAAAACAAAAAACCCAACAACAACAACAAAACAAAACCCTACACATACACAAAAACAAAAACCCCAGAGAATCATTTCAGACATTTAAATCATAGGCAAGAAAACTTAAACTGGGTATTCAAGACTGGTATCTTCAAATACCTTCAAAGCTCCTTTCCAGATACTTGCTACACGGCAGTCCAAAACATTGCATACTTTAAATTACATTAGCTAATAAGTGCTGCAGGTGCTTCAAAACTGATTCCAACAAAAACCATCAGGTGTTTATGTATTTAGAATTTCAGCTTAAAGCGAACCATTTGTGGATATGTCAATTTTAGTAGTTACAACATCTTAATTCTGGTTTGTAATATGCTCAGAAAGAGACCTGCTCTGTATTTCCAAAATAGAATATGCAGACAAAGATTAAAATGTGCATGATTTTTCTTCTCATCACAAAACAACCTAATTACTCTTCTCTTGAGAGAAATGACACACAAATTTTGTAACCTCACTGACCAGATTGCTGATGAAACCTCCCTTACACTCTAGCACTTTCTTTATCACATTTATGACATGTTCAGAAGCAAAGACCAAGTGTTATTAGTAGAAAAGGAATGATTATTTTTTTTGCAAGTTGAAGTGTTAATATTTAATTGTGACCTTTGTAGAAATACTATGGTTAAAATGGAAAAGTTAATAAAACTTCTATTCGAAATAACAGCAGATGGCCATGTGGTGAATACATGCTTAAAATCAGTCTTGGGGCTCTATTATGTTCACAAACTCCCTCAGCTATCAATTCCTGTGTATGCTGCTGATGAGAGAAAAACTGAACTCTTGTTTCATGTAGTGCACCTTAGCTGAGTATCACCTGACATGAAGGGCTATAGACAGCTCTGATTTCTCAACAAATCCCTGGCAGAGAGGCCTGGCATGTTCAGTTAAAAGGTACTCTACTAACATTACTGTGGGGCTTTTTCCCATGAAAATTTTCATTAATATAGTACAGATTAAAAAGTCACATGATAGTAAAAGAAATACTTTTATTCCCTAGAGTATTGCTTCTGAAAATATGACCATGTTGAGCCAACTCAGCTTGCACAAAAATGGAGTTGAGATACGTGAGAGAAAATATTCAGTGAAAGAGAAACTCATGTCTGATGCCTTGGAACTTGGACAGTGAGCTCAGTTTCCGAGAAAATGGAAAGGTAAAAGCAGTATACAGAAAAAGGAAAGGTATCTGGATAAAAGCTGCAGAGAAGGAGATGCAAGCAGACCTAGTGAAAAAAACAAGTGATAAAGCTGAGATATGCAGAAAGCAGACACTCCTTTCTATTTTTGTGCCTTCCTTTTGAATAGCTCAAACCTTACTGACTCTGGTTGAATTTTTACTGGCTTCTTTGACTCAATACCAAATATCCACAGTAGGACTTTTTATTTTCATCACAGGCAGACAATGCGGGTGGCAAATTGTTATTTTTTATTTTATTTCCTTCTTCTTCTGCAGACAGGTATTTTTAACCCTTGTTAAGTTGTTTTTTTTTTAACTTCCAAGGATATGCTATGTTCTTTGGGCCAAAATATAGGAATGAAAAATGTATTGGAACATGTCTTTCTATTAATATTCTCATCAATTTTTTTCTTTTTATCCCTTGCTAATTCTCTTATAAATGTATAAAAAACTTACCAAAAAGATGGTGTGGAACTTACTAATATCAATACAATTTAAATACAATTGCTACAACTTTACCTTACAGTGGAAAGACATATGCATGGAATAGTGGCTAGTTTCCCCCAATACTGTGTTGTTTCCCCACAGTGTGAAACAGTGTCTGAAACAGACTTTAGGGAGTTCCTCTAATTTGTATTTAAAGAAATGTAATAGTGGATATTTTAGCCAAGGTAAGAATTTAAATCCATAATGTTTTGACTGTTCAGCAAATGGGGCTTGGTCTGACCATAGTACATGGTGTAAACATAGAGGATGTCAGAGTATATGTGCACGTGTGGGGTCTGCCCCACATGCTCTCAGTCTGCTGCATATTGTGAGGCAGAGGTGGCCTAATCTATAATCTCTCTTTACCTTGTTTTTGTAAGGGTAAAATTTTCTGCTTTATTTCCTCTCTGTGTTGGGAGAACACCTTTATTTTTATTGGCTCCTCTGTTAAAACCACCCACTGAAAAAACAGAAAAGGACTAGCAGGGGCACACCTTAGGAAAGAAAAGGGGATGAGAGGGAAGCACATCATCAGCTAAGCATGTAGAACCTTCTGCAGATAGACCATGGGACAGTCTTGGTCGTCCAGTGGATCCTGAAATCTGCCAGAGATCTTTGATCCATTCTTAGCTGTTAACTCTCATGGATGCTTCAATGCCTTTGAAATCAAAGATACTCAAAAGGTAATACTTGCAAGTGTCACAGATGATCACTGTGTCTGAGGCACATTGCATATAACAAAACTCCAGAGAGACAAAGGAAGGGCTGGAAAAGAACGTGCGGAAAGGGCATCACGTATGGGAGGTTTGCTAAACCTATTAATTTTATTCACCAGCATTTTTTACAAATATTTCAGGATCAAAAAGCTTTTCTAACGTTCTCAGGGATCTTAGGTACCGATAGTTGATCAGAGTGTGCAGCAAACACAAGAAACCTGTCTGTAGCTGGAAAGCTGAAGAATTTATTTGCATTTATGTTCACCGTGAAGAAGCTCCAACACTAGAACCTTTGTGGAGAATGCCTTAGAGAGTCTGCTTGAGCCTAGAATGTCAGAAAATGTGTTGATGTGTTGATATTATGTGAGATATATATTGGAATTCTGTAATGTATACATTCTATAAGAATAACAAATCTTCAGATGGGAATTACACCTATATGGGTACATATTATGATGAAACTGCACCACAAAAGTTTTGACCTTCTGTTTACAGAGCATAACTTATCACATGGATCTTCCTCCATGTCTTTGAAATACAAGGTTGCAAATAAGATGCTGATTTTTCAAACAGTCTCCTGAATGCTCTGTGAGTCTGATGTCCTGGCTGGGAAGCTTTGTGGAAATTATCATAAAAGAAATTAATCAGCAAACAATTTGACTAATATAGACAGGAGTGTTAATATGGGTTTTGCACAGGAAGTTATGTCTCAGGCAATCTATTTGAAAGACTCATTGAGCATGTGCACAAGCATGAGACAACAGGTACAGTGTTCTGACATTTCAGAGGCTTCACCCGTCTTCACCTCACTTTTGATCAGTTAAGCGAGAGCAGATAAATATCTAGCACAGATACATGTCTTCTTAAAAGATAGCAAAAGAAAGAAAGAAAGGTAGGAGTAAATGGTTGTTAAGAGAGGGAAAATAGTGCACCCTACAGAGACCTGAGCTAAGGATTGTTCTATTCAGCATATTTGCACAGGATCTAGAAAAGGTGGTGGAGACTGATAAAGCTTGATGATGTTAAATTATTCAGTGTAGTAAAAATGAAAGCTGGTTCTGAAGAGCTGTGGAAGGATCTCACAGTGTTGAGTAATTGGGCAGTAAAATGGGAGATGAAATTCAGTGCTAATAAATGCAGAATAATGCAGTTGGAGAAAAACAAGCTCAATTTTACAAACATGATATTAGGCTGTGAGCTGTTACCACACAGTAAAGAAATCCCAAACTCATAATAGGTAATTCTAAGAAAACATTAGCATGACACACAGTAGCTGTTGAAAACAAACAAATTAACAAAACCAAAACAGAAAGCAAGGAATTATTAGGAAAAGACCAGGCCACAAACAAAAAGTAACAGTAAATCCAAGCATCCTCTGTATGGTCTTGATGCTCCTCTCAATAAGAATTGAGAAATTTGCATGCATTTGATGCTCTCCTTTTTTCTGTGTAGATCTGAACACGTATCCTCTGTTGCAGTGTCTGGACCTTAGAGAATCAGGAGTGGGTGTTCTTGCAGTCCTTCCTGTTGAATTTCTTTCACTGTGCAGGACTGCTTGCATGTCTGTATGCAAAGCTTCAGAGCAGCCTTGGTGTGAATGTGGAAGCCGAGTTCAATGAAAGCAGTGTGAAGATAAGCATCAATGAACGGGCTCACCAGGATACATGAACTGTGCATGGATGGATTTCAGAAAAGATTTCAGCTGCTGATGATTGAGTGGATTTCAAAGGAAACATTGAAATGAGGTGACATGGCAGCAGGGGCAGGTGAAGACGGGATACCAAATGAGAAGATGTTTTATGTGCTGAAACAGCAGCAGAAGTCAATAGAAGCAGCTTGTCTGGTTGTTGGGATGCTGATTTGAGAAGTGTGTTGACAGAGTTGGCTTTCTAACAGTCTTTGAAGGGGAGGTGATGGTTCTAGTTGAAGGCAGGGTGACCTGAATGAAAAAAAAAATCATGTAAAAAAGCCTAAAATTGTTCACTCAAGACTAATTATGTATTAAAACAGTGTCCAAAAGTTGTCCCTTCTGAATAGCAAACTAGGCTAAAGTTTTAAAATAACCAGAGGGTGGGCGATGGCTGAGCTCTGGAGGCCTGGATGGATACTCTGCTTGCTCACACAGAGAAGGCTGTTTCTAGAGCCCAGAGAGTCCTGATGGCAAAAAAAAGAGTTAGCAGTAACATCCTCTGGGGAGGTGTATAATAGGCAAGAGGGAAAAATCAGCACAGCACCTGTGCTGTACAGAGATCTTACTCTCAAATGAAAAGAAAATACCGAGCAGGATGAAAAATGGAGACGATGTAGACAATAACCAGTGACTATAGGAATTCCAGGGGCTGGAATTCC
Organism: Cisticola juncidis; assembly: GCA_013400215.1. Taxonomy (NCBI): domain Eukaryota; kingdom Metazoa; phylum Chordata; class Aves; order Passeriformes; family Cisticolidae; genus Cisticola; species Cisticola juncidis. The sequence goes on along the minus strand of VXBR01003618.1, from coordinate 637,521 downwards.
AGCTTTTTCATCTTGTGTTTCCTTTTAATAAGTATTCTCAAACAACATTCCTGTTGTAAAACAAAATAAAGAAGTCCAGCTGCAAGAATAAAAAGGTTCAAAAACAAACAAATAAAAAAAAACAACTGAGTGGCAAAAGACAATGAAAGTAATTGCCTGGGAGGAAGGCAGCTGAGGTGTGTGAAGGGGAGCTTGTCTAGTCACCCAAGCTGCCAGCTTTTCCATAGGAAGCTGAGGAGGATGACAAGAGCATTGAAGGCAAAAAGGGGCTGGCAAGAAACTGGAAGCCTGTCTCGTTTTCTTTCTGTCTTACTGAAGACCTTCACTCTTTTCCTTTCTATCTCAAATCTTCAGATGTTTCTACCTTGTCCTCTGTATTACTACCTGCCTTTGTGGATAATTCTCCTTTCTGACCTCAGCACTTTCCTTAGCCTGGGTACTGCTCTCCTGTGGCACAGTCCATTTATTTCTGTAATGTTTCTTCCCTTCTTTCTGCAAATTACTTCCTTTTAGATCTCTCTTCTGCCTTACTTTTTTTGCCAACTACTCTTTGTCATGAGATAAACACAGAAGAGACACCAAGGCAGGTAACAACAAAAAAACCCACAATCTGGGCAAGTTCTTTACAAACAAGGGTTCCCAACCCATGACATTTTACTGACCAACCCATCATAGGATGTAAATCAAAGTCCTTCCCTGTGACTGCTCAAATAAAGGTCTTTGCCCTTGGAGTCACTGTCACTTTTCTTCAGACTTCAAAACAGGTTTAGCAGCCTTGCCTTTTCCTCAGTGAGCCACCAAGCACTGCCACACTTGTGCAGGGTTTCTTCCCACAGCTATGAGCATATTGAGCCAACAGCTATCATTTTCTAAAAACAAAACAGTAGAATAGTCAATAGACATGTGTTGAATAACTTCTGCACGTAGATATTTGAGGCTTTCTGAAAAACCTGTTTTGATGACAGCTTCTTTACAATTACAGTTGTTTCAGAAGAAAAAAGTAGGCCAGTTTTTCCTTTTGAGATAGTCTCTGATTTTTATGATCTCCTAATTACAGTATGTACAAAAGAATTTCACATATGTTTACAAAACAAACATTTACAGTACTTGTATAATTACAAAATCTGCCATTAAATTAGTGTTTCACGTGTTTATGTTTTAATTATTAACTGTGGCAGAATGTAGCTAAAGCAGAAAACATGTAATTTTTATGATAATAATTGAACACAATTAGCTGAATATCTTTCTATAAACAAAATGTGGTTTTCTTTTGGATTCTTCCCTTGTATTAGTTACATTTAGGGCAATGCAAAGAGCCTGGCATGCCTCGTCTTCACTGTGGGGGTTGTATGGCATTTTGTATTTTGGAATCTACTGTGCTAAAAGTGTTTATTTACACTGTCACCATTTAACCCCACCCAGCCACCAAATATCTCTCAGCTGCTCACTTACTTCCCCACCAGCAAGACTGGAGAGAGAATCAGAGAATAAAAGCTGGAAAACTTGTGGATTGAGATAAAGACTGTTTGATAGGGAAAGCAAAAGACATGCACACAAGCAAGTAAAACAAAGAACTGATTCACTGCTTCCCATGGGCTGGCAGGTGTTCAGCCATCTCCAGGAGAGCAGGGCCCCATCACATGCAGTGGTTACAAGAGAAGACAAATGCCATCACTCCAAACATCCCCCTCTTCCTCCTTGTTCCCCCTACTTTATATACTGAACAGGACATCATATGGTCTGGAAGATCCCTTTGGTCAGTTGGGCTCAGCTGTCCCAGATTTCTGATCCCTCCCAATTTCACATGCACACTTAGTCTCCTCACCAGCCTGGCAATACGAAAAGCAGAAAAGGCCTTGGCTCTCTGTAAGCTCTGCTCAGCAATTAAAAAAAGTCTCTATATTAACCCTATGTTCAGCACAAATCCAAAACACAGCCCCATACCAGCCACTGAGAAAAAAATACCCTAGCCCAAACCAGCATATACTGGAATCTCATGTAACATCATTTTGGCATGATGTAAAGGTTTTCATATAGACCTATCTTCCTATTCACCCACACATTATTGTCTGTTTAGTAGTTTCTTTGTGCTTTTTCTGATGTACCAATGACCCATATGTCTACTATTAACTAATAGTTTTGTACTCAGGGTTTCTACACAAGTTTCCTCTCCTCATCTATGCAGTCCTAATAATTTAAGTATACACCTCATTACTGTTCCTGCCTTTACTGTTGTCTATTTTTTTCAGGGTTTTTTCCTCAGATTTTTACCCATTTAAATAATTTCTTCTTTATTATTGTTACTGGATCCTGTGATATGAAATAATTTCTTAATGAAAGAGTGTCTCATCTTATTGAAATTTAAAAAATTTTAATATGATTTGCTGAAATTAAGGTGTTCTACAAAAAGATGAGCAGTACATCAACAAAATCTAATCTCTAAATATATTTATCTTCCTATCAGTATAAAAATTATGCATTTTCAATTCTTTCTTAAGTGACAGTCTAGCCATCAAGAATTTTTTCACTGAGGGCAGCAAAAACCATTCATTTCTTCAGTCACTTGGAAGACGTAGGCAAAAATCTGTAGGTTAAAAATCTGATGTAGGTTAACTTCCCTAGTCCTGGTGAAACATGACAATACACTTTAGTCTATGTGCAGGGGTATAATACTGGATTTAACTTTAATAACTTTCCTTCTTTAGTCTAACAAACATATTGCATGAGAGATTTTCCCATGGAATGTCACTCACAGAATGGAGGGAAGCATTACTGTAACTCTTGGAAGCTGCTTCCACGGTCTGTGAGCTGGGTGACAGCTGACAAATCTTGAAAATTTTCTGACAGCTTATCTAGTTCCATGAGTAGCTCAGATCACAGGTGCTCCTTCCAGCCCGGTGCAGCCCTGCTCCTGCAGCTTCTGGAAACAGCCTCGTCTCAATTCCCATGCACCTTTGTTCCACTGCTCTGGGCCTTGAGACTTGATACCCGCTTTGGAAAAGCTGCCCTCACAGACTGTTCATAAAGGCTGTAAGAACAAACTCCTGATCCCAGGGAGAGGGCTCTGGGTTCACCTCCAGTGGCACATCTGAGCCCTTTGAGGGCTCACTCATTTCCCATCTGGCACTGACTGCAGCCCTCTGAGTTGTGTTATCCTCACCTGCTCTATGGCCTGCCATCCTTCCCTGCTGTTAGAGATTCCTACAGCCTGGATTACCAACAATGAAAGAACTGAGAGATGTGAAGAACCTTTTTAACCTCAGGGCCATCAGGGCAGGCATCCAGTGGGAGGTGGAGGTGAGAGCAGGTTCCAGCAGGCACCTCACAGGGAATGCCGTGATCCTGAATCCACAGGGCGGGTAGGGAACTCCTGTACAGCTGGTGAAGATACAAACACACTGTGGGTTGCAACTACTGTGTCTTAGGGGGAGAGAACTAGAGTTGTCTTCACTCCAACTCATTATTTCCTTTAAAAGCAGATACCCCTTATTAAGGTTTGATTAGTTCACCTTTTAATTTTATTTTGATTCATGGAAGGAAAACGAAAGAAACATTTGACTGAAAATGTCACCCTGTGAAGACTTCCTTGCTTGGTACATGCAATCGTTTCAGTAAAAGTCTGTACACGTAGCAATGAAACCTGGAATTTCTCAATCTGGGTCCTGCTGAAAGACAGGATAAAACTGAATCTTCACATAGGCAGACATAATTTCTTCATAGGACTCTCACCTATTTCCACCACAGCTGAATTTGATCCAAATTGCTTAACACTATTTTCCTTAAATATTCATTTTTCAGCAGAAAGGTTTATATAACCTGTCACCTTATATTATAGCTGATGTAAAAAGTTTGTGACTGCAACCCTAAATGTTTTATCACCTGTCAGACATTTCAATGATAATAAAAAGTAACATCCTTTAAATTAATTAGTCATGATTAGGACTTCAAGCCCACAGGCCACTTCATTATGCAAAAATTATAAGTTAGCTATTTAAATTACCATTAAATTGATTCTTATGTTAATTGATATCTTACAACCCCTTTTTTTAATTTCTATAGGCTCTTATTAAGGTTTAATACAAGTAACTAAAATATTTTAACGAATCTTTTCCATAAAGATACTGAAAAATGTTGATAAATAGTTTTATCTGCTTATGATTTATGGTAAAAACAGGAATCACTCTATTAAAATATACCAGACATCACTCATGCAACCATATTAGCATGAAAATCGTTGTGATTTTCTATCCTACCATTCAGCATAAGAAGAATGTTCCTTCTGCACACCTACAGCAGAGATGTTCTGAGATATGCAATGATTTGCAGAGATATTGAAAGGCAGAACTTGGATCATAGAATAGAATCAAACCAGTAGTGTGGAATACTAGTAGTGGAGATGAGTATTCCAGTTCATGCAAGTCACATGTTAATACTTAGAGCAGATAAATCTTGGATTGTCAAGGGCTCTTTGCCTTGTCTATGCCAATGTAACAAATTTCTTGGAAAATATGTGATTTTCCCTTGAGTTAGGGCCTGCCAACACAATAGTAGAACAGACTTGCTCATTTCTCCAAACTGTTTTGCTTTCTTAGTATGCTGTTGAATTATGTGAAAGTTTGGTGAGCTCAGTATATTGACATTTGCTTTTCGGGTTCCAATATTTGCAATGAAATCTCATCTGCTGTTTAGTTTCTTTCCTGATTATTAGCTTTCTGAATAATGTAATACACATAAGAAGTAGAGATATAGTGTTATATCCCAGCAGAGTTACTGGAAATGGCTGTGCTGTCAGTGATTAAGCTGAGACAGTGTTCCTCTCTTGGTCCTTCCCAGAGAGTTCAGAGCCCCAATGATGAACAACACAGGCTAGATCTAAAAAGAAATACAAGAACATCCTTTATGTCTCAAATAGCCTCAAAGTTCTTGTTCATATCTCCAGTACCTTCAAACTTCATTCATGCTCCAAGGCAAGCAAAAGGTGCTTTTATCGTCTTCCAGTTGAACACCTCTCTGGTGGGCTCTGACACACCTCACAGTACATCAGGCACTTTCAATTGAAAACCCATCACAAAGAAAAAGTTCCAGGACTCCCAGCTGCCAGGTGGAGCCCCAAGGCATCTTGAGCCAAGTGTTCTGCAACACAGATGTGGCTGACCTCCTCTGAAGGAAGCAAGTCCTGTGAGAGCAAAGCACTTGGCCTGCTATCTGTGAGTGCATCTTGGAGCAAACAGAAAGAGCCAAATTTTTAAATAACGTCTCTGAAACAAGTGCAGCTTTGATACTGGGCTATGCTTTAAACACTTGATACTTCATTTGTCAATAGCATGCATAGATAATTAAAATTAGTGAATACACCAGAGATGGTAAATAAACATGGCTAAACTCTGAAGGTTTTCACATAAACTCTGGATATTTTCAACTTTTCTTAGAGATGGTACATTTTATCCCTCTTACTGTAAGTGGTTAACCCCCAAAGGCTGCAGGGTCCAGGATTCTCTGAATCACCACTGCACAATGCAACTGATGCTTTTTATTGGGTGGCAGCATCTTTCAGCTGACAGCACCCTACCTGAATTATTTATTCTCAACAGACATCTTTTATTAATGGGACTTCCACTTCACATTGTTTTAACAGAAGAAAAACAAAATAATATTTTCTTCTAAACAACTAAATACTGGTCTTCAGGCAAAAATAAGAAAGTGCTTCAGATGGTATCAAGGCTCATATATTTAACAGTTTAACAACACCTGTCATAATTCCCATTAGTCTATTAGTGACAGAGAAAAAATCTTAAATTAACTTGACCAGAAGACATTTTAACTTCATTGCCTTAGATCACTGTTGTGTGTTAATGGCTTTTTTTTTGAGGAATGGTATGTGAATAGATTAATCTTACTGTAAGTAACAAGGGTCATTGGAAGAGTAGATCTATAAAGGCTCAGTAGAGAATATCTTAAGAGTTAAAATTAGTCTCTAATATCATAGTGGTATAACACATGAAATAATGTTCACTTTTTACCTTTATTTCTTATATTTGTTGTTACTGTCTTCTATTCATAGTGTAAGAATATATCATAAGTTATAGCAGCATCCAGGGGTACTACAATAATCAGATTGGATAATTACTTGCCTTATAAAATTTCATTTCTGAGTTTTAAAGCCCAATAGTAAAAATAAAACCCCTCCAAATAAACAGTAGTTTGAAACTTGGCATCCAGAGCTTCAAAGATTCAGTTTGGGATTGATATGAAGCTATAAAATAAATTTTCAAAGATAATGGCTCTTCTGTTTGGTTGGTTTTTTTTCTATTAAGGCCTTTTTCAGTGGTTGTGTAACTTGAAAAGTGTTGCCATATATGCAGGATAATTTGGCAAGGAAGATTTTCATAATATGTTTTAATTACTTTTAGCATTAATGGTCTTTTTCAAATTTCCAAGATGTTTTAGTTCTAAAAAGGTTCTCAACACAGGTGTCTTCAGGTGAATTCTTTCTTAGAATAATCTGCCATAAAATACTTATTTCATAAAATGCACTTTCAGGTACCTATTGCTTAAATGTGCTCAAAACTTCCTAAATACATCTACAACTTTTTTTCACTAGAAATTAGGCAACTATCAGATTTTGCAGGTACAGCAAAAGCAAGTCAATCTAGAAAAATTAGGGCAAGATTATTACAACCTTAGATTGCATTTTCAAAATGCAAATAGATAAACACAAATTTTTAACATCAATGGAGCACTTTTCAAAGGAGCTATCAAAGCTTCCTCACAGAATTGTCAATGAACCATAGAAACATGGAATGGAATTGGAAAGGCCCTTAAATATCACCTACTTCCAACCTCCCCTCCATGGGCCAGGACACCTTCCACTGGACCAGCTTGCTCAAAGCCCCATCCAACCTGGCCTTGAATATTTCCAGGGGTGGGACAGCCACAGCTCCTCCAGGCAACAAGTTCCAGTACCTCATCAACGTCATAATGAAGAATTTCTTTCTAATTTCTAATCCTCCACCTTGTCCTACCACTGTCTGCTCTTCTAAACACTCCCTCTCTATCCCTCTGGTAGTTCTCCTCAGGTCCTGAAGGCTGCCATAATGTCTGCACGGAGCCTTATCTTCTTCAGGCTGAAAACCCAAAACTCTCACTCTCTCAGCTTTTTGCTTTTTTTTTTTTGGTGGTGGGGGGAAAAGTGCTCCAGCCTTCTAATCATCTTCATGACCCTTCTCTGGACTAACTCCAGGAAATCCACTTCCCACTTATGTCAGAGTCCCCAGAGCTGCACACAGAACTCCAGGTGGGCTTTCATGGGGGAGGAGTAGAGGGGCAGAATCACCTCCACCCATCTGCTGGACACACTGATTTTTATACAGCTTAGGATGCAGTTGTTTTTCTGGGCTGCAAGTGCACATTGATGGCTTCTTACCAATCAACACCTTCAAATCCTTCTCCTCCGTGCTGATCTCAATCCATTCTCTGCCCAGCCTGTATTTGTCCTTAGGATTACCCTGACCTGCATGCACTTGGCCTTGCTGAACTTCATGAGATTCCCACAGGCCCATCCCTCAGGCTTGTCAGAGTCCTTCATGCCTTTCCCTCCAGCATGTCAATCACACCACATAGCTTGGTGTCATCAGCAAACTTGCTAAGGGTGCACTCAATCCCACTGTCCTTGTCACCAACAAGGGCAGATGTTACACGGTGGCACAATCTTGCCTGTTGCAGAGGTAGGAGACTGACTGGCCTGTATTCCCTGGGTCTTTATTTTCCTGTGTTGAAAATGGGAATTTATTATGCTTCCCCTTCTCAAGTCAGTGGGAATGTCACTGGATTCCAAGGCTTCTCAAATATAATGGATTATGGTTAAGGAAAATTTAATCATCTTTGGTTTACGAATGGGCAAACAACATAGAAAAAAACCCCAAGGTGCTGGCCATTGTCATACCAGGAGAAGTCTTCTTCCAAATAGTAACTCTGATGTTAACATAGCTGTGGACAAGACAGTGCCCACAATTTCTAGAAAAAATGTTGTTTTTTATACTGAGCTAGAATGAGAAGGACTTCTTTTTTAAGGGTCCTTCTCCTCCACTCCACTTCCCCAATTCCCTTTGACTCCTATGTACTACTGGATGTAGATTTATATACAGAAAGGGATAAAAACTCTGCTGTCTTTCCAAAGTCTGATCCTGCTCACATATCTGGATTAGTGCTCCTTACTCCAAGATCGATATATTCAGCTGGAAATATTATGCATTGGATGCTTTCAAAATACTGTTCCTCTCACCTTTATTCTGTTCAGTATGGGATATGTTGTTTTATCCTGGCTGGTTAATCAGTCATGACATTACCTATTTACTATTAACCAAAGTTCATCTTAGAGAGTTCTCTAATGAGGCAATTCAGTCCATGGTGGAAAATATTTTCTCTTGAATCTACATTGGAAATGGCTTCAGGGAAAGGTATCTCTTAACAAAATAGTGGTATGGATTCCAGTTTCTATTATCTAGCACACAAACAAGTCCAGTGGCTCAGTGGGGTGGAGTTAGTGGCAATCTTCTTCAGTTGGGAAAGATTTACAAATGTAAATCTTTACATGGTGCAGATAATAGTTCTCAAATAAATTGAGTTGTGGCTTCATTAAACAGCATCCTTTACTTCTTTTTCCCATTTACCTGAAACAGCCACAACTAGGATTAACTGTTGTGTGAGAATATAAAATAGAGAGACCGTCTCCAGAACAGCAGACTCAAAAGCTTTGTAGGGATTTAAAGATTATAACCAACACTTTGACCTGGCAGTGGATGGGTAGCCAGGGAAAAGCACAGACTATGAGTACAGTGTACCATTCTGATAAAATGAACCATAACACTCAATACCAGATAAAGCTTCCATGGCCATTGGCCTCCCAATGTTATGCTGTGTGTCAGCTCTACTCTGGGAAGACATTAATGCTGTAACATTTCTTCAGCATCTGATACCCTGGCAATTTAGTTAAATAACCCAACTTCAGTTTCCATCTCTGTGCAGATGAATCATATCCATGTATCTCTAACTCTCTGTCCTGAAACTGGTCTTTGTGTTGAAAAGCTAAACCTTGACATCTCTGTATGGATGTGGCTTTCAACTTGAGTTGAAACACAAGTGCAACATGACTAAGAAAAATCTTGTTCTTTTCTGCCCCAGACTTTTCTGTGTTGCTATAAGCATCAGCACTATTCTGCTATTCACACCACTAACATGGACATGATCCTTGCCTCATGCCTTTGATTTTTAGTTTTCATGTCCAAGCCATGGCTCAGTTTAATATACTATGGCATAGGAACTCTAAAAAATAACAGATGGTGCAGGCAGCTAGGGAAGCTCAAGAAAATAGTGAGACAATACTGGTCATTGTAAAAACTGTTTTGCAGATCCTAGCAGGAATGGCAGGTTTTCAAGAGAACCGTCTCTATACAATTCTTCAAGTGATTTCTACTCTTTACCACCTCAGAAAAAAAGCCCTACCTGTCCTCTCGTTCAAAGCCCAGCCAGTGTCCACTCAGCATTGATTCAATAGCTAAAAGGTGGATGTTGACTCCCAGCAGGTCAGCTTTCAAGTTTTTTGCTTTCTTCTTTTCTGGACCTCCAGGATAAGAGAAGATTACATTGAAACTACACTATTAGCCTCTTTTTGTCTCCAAAACATTGTCTTTATGGCATGATTTTCCTTCTGCTCCATTTTGTGCAGTCCCAACTACAATGCAGTCCTGGTCCAAAGCTAGAAATGCCAGATGCTTCATCAATATTGTACTCAGCATCAATTTCTCTTAACAGCATCTGAAGTGCCTTTTCATGGCTGTGACAAAGCAGACAGGATTCAAGTGGCATGAAGATGAGGGAGAAACCTTCTGCCCCCTGCAGTGATGTCAGGCCAGGGCAGCTGAGGATTTGGGTCTTTCCAAAATGGCACACCAGAAAAGAAAGTAATTTTTGCCCCTGAAGGCAATTTTGCTGAGGTTAAAAGAAAATAGTTGAAGTCTTTTCCTGGACTATTTTTTCCAACAACTTCTTTCTTCACCCTCTCATCAAAATATATTTTGATATACATTTTCCGGTTCTTTGGTGAAATTCTTATCGTTTTTCACTTCAGAGGGTGTTCTTTCTCTTTTTGTTTTTTTTTTCATGAAAGAATTTTTAGGGGGATGAAATATATTTTCAAAAATATTTAATTTAATCTTTTTCTCTGAATCCAAAAGCAAAGGTGATGTAGAAACCAGGATCCTCATGGAGGACCTCTGTGTACCATGGAAAATGTGGTAGGCTATGGGAGCCTTTGAACTCTAAGTCTATTGGAGATGCCCTGATTCAATAAGGAATTAATTCAAAGAAGTTCTGTGGCCTGCATTATGCAGAAGGTCAGACTAGAGGGTCACAATCATTTCTTTCAGCATAATAATCCATGAATCTGTAAGACCATCTTTTATGGTTCATTTCTTCTAAATGCCAATGTTTATTTGTAGCTGTAATATTATTTAGGCAGGGTAAGTAAATGCTAACACTTCTGCTCAAATATTTCTCATGAAAAAATCAAAAAATGAGTAAATCATTATGTGATGAACACTTACATCAGATACTGACCTAGAAGAAGCTCTAACTTACTTCTCTTTCACTGGATCTTTTTCCTAGGATAGAAACTTTTGTTCTTAAATATTTTAACTGAGTCTACGAGAGTATCTTGAGCTTCTGTACAGGGTCAGACTACAAGAAATTCGATTTAAATATTACCAGAACTTTAAATACCTCTGTCACAGAGCTAGATATTTCTGGCAGTTAGAGGCCACCTTTATTCTGTGTAATGATAAGGGTTTGACTTTGTTTGATATTTCTTTTTTAGCCAAAAGAATGGTGCATCTTTCTTTAATTGTGATCCTCATCAACCATTTGGCCTGGTAATACTATGCAAATTGAACTCTTCAAAAATTAATGTTAACATTTATTAAATAATGCATCATACAATAAGTTAATCTGAAATTCTAAGTTGAACTCCCTGCTCATAAGAGAGGGGTATTTTTTTTTTCCCCTGTGCCATCTTCATAAAACATCTTTATAGTCTTTCTAAACACCTTGAATGTCATTCTTGGGTTTTGACAAATTGATCTCTACTGAGGCTATTCACAAGGAGACATTCTCTCCTTTACAGAGCTTTCAGATATTCTATTCCTTGCATTCCCTCCATTCCATCTATTTCAACATAATTATTATTATTTTCTTAATCTGAACACGTTGGAGAAATGTATTGATGAAAAGCCACCATTTGCTAAAGATGCAAAAGTTCAGAATACACGTGATGACACCTGCAAACCAGCAAGAATTTTTGCACCATTATAGAAAACACACCTCATTTACCTCTACATAACATCATACCCAATGGCACATGGCCACATGTGGAGGGGTGACCATTTAGAGGATTGGTTTATACATATTATATTTATATATGCATATAAATAAATGCTTGACCTTTTTTATTTATGATTTTAGGGAAAACAGAACTCGGTCCTGAAAGTAAATGACAATTTACATGTATGTTCCTTTGGTTTGACAAAAGCAAATGTAGATTTCCCCATTTGCCTGTGTTTAACCATTCTGAATGCTTTTTGAATATGCCTTTTCCTGTGTCCTGCTTGGGATTTGTCCCTTTTTCTCACATGTTGAATGCATACATTAATCTGTCACTCCACTCACTCATCCAGTGGCTGTGGCCCAGGCAGGTGGTGGAACAGAGGCTGGTAAAAATAACTGAGTAGAAATAAATGCAACAAAAGGTAGTAAGGTCTTTAGTAGGAGAAGGCCTTTGGAAAGACAAATCAAGATAGCAAAACCATGTCTTGCTTGACAATTAGCAAAGCCCTGAGCAAGCAAGCTGCAGTCCTCAGCCTTGAGTCTCTCACTAGAGGCAGCTGGGGCAGCTTTAACCTGCTGTGCTCCTGCACGTGGCTGCATCAAAAGAGCAACACCAAAGTCAGTATTTGGAGGAAATGCATTTTTTTTAAAAAAAATATATATATAGATACATATTTACTTTGACATAATATTGTCACTATTGTGCATGGGGGGGTGGGCATTATCAGTGGAGTCATGAGCTTAAGTTATTTCTTTGCTTCAAGCATCTTAAGAATGTCTTCATGCTTGTGTTTCAATTGAGGCTGTCTTTACTTGTAGTACCTAGTACTATTTCCCAGAGTAGCAACTTTGTCAAGCAGCTCCCCAGCAGTGGCAGCATGTCCAGGGAACTGGGAGCTGAATAACTGTGTGGGATGTGACAGTTTGAAACATCTCCATCCTGTTTCATCCTTCTTTCCTCACAGAGCCTTGGCAGACTGATAGAACAGTGCAGCTAAGGGGTATCACAAGGAATGTGGAGATGTGAGCTGAAGTTTTCTTGTGACTTGTGCTGACGTCTGGCTCCACCCAGCACATCAGGAAGCAGGCATTGACTTTTTGGCTGAAGCTGGATGTGCCTTGGCTATCCCTCTCCCAGGCATGCTACTGCTTTCAGAAACAGAGGGGTCTTACTCCTTTTTAGCCTGATGCACTTCTCTACTGGGGAGGTACTTTCATCTTTTCTGTTGGCTAAATATCACTTTAACAGTTCAAAAGGCCACTACTACTTTATGAGTGGAAAAATGTGATCTATTTGAGTCTGATGGGCTCCTATGTGAGCACAAATGATTTGGCAAATTTTGAAAAGGGAACATGTGGCCTGAATAATCAGCAAGAGGAATTCACAATGGTTTGGCTTGGCTTGCCTCATTTTTTTCTCTGATTTGTCTGTTCTTATAACTGCCACCTGTTCTTTTGTTTGCCCATAGATCTGCCTTTTTTTTTTTTAAACTAGAAGACACACACAATGATAGTTTAACTTGACTTTCCTCTAAAATAGAAGCTGTAACTTCACTGCTTTCAGTGCACTTGTGATGAAGTGTAGCCTTTAGAAATATATCAAGTGTAGCATTCCTAGTGATGTCTATGATCTCCTTAGGTAAAAATTTCTTGTAGTTTATAATTTCCAGCGTTTAAAACATTATGCCATTTCTACTTGATTTTTTTCTGGCTTTAGCTGCCATATACTGATTTTTTTTTTCAGTCTTTGAAGGTAGAAAGAGACCTCTGCAAGCAGAGACCTTCTGCCTCAGCACTTACAGGCTCTGATCAAGTTGCTCCTTCCACCTTCTCTTCTACAAACTGAAGAAATAAAGCTTTGTATCGGTCTACTAGGTGAGATCTAAATTTTCAGTCATTCCTGTGGCCCTTTACCAAATTCCTTGCAACTTTCTGAGGTTCAGTGTTTCAGTAATTGTTGCACCAAGCCTATAACACCTTAGTTTTCAGAATATTCACATATATAAGAAGAAGAAGATGTAATCTAGGCACATATTATAAACCTTGTGCAAGAGTAAAACAATGGTTCAGCTTCAAATTCAGCAATGCCAAAATCATCTGAACATTTTTATTCATATGGGGGAAAGATATACCATATCACATAAGGTTGCTACATTTAATTGGAATTTCTGCTGTAAAATATCTGCAACCAAATAAATTGAATTGAGTTGCGTTAGTAACAATAGATGAAGAAAGATGGTTGAATCCTACAGAGAATAACCCAAATCTACTTCCCACAGGGAAGAGTCAGTTTTCAAAGATAACTAGAGCAGGGCAAAATGGAGATCTTTGAGCTTCCTTGGGCATACTGTGAGGTGAAACTGTGCAGGTCGTGGCAGTTCTTTGGAGATTTGTTCTGAGATTCATTTTCATTTCTAATCCAGTGCATGGGAGAGAGGAGGTCAAATGAAATGAAATAAGCCCATGTTTCTATGAAGCCATTTGCTATGAAGCTCCACCTGCTACAGAGGAAGAAATAGCTTTGATTTTAATCACTTTTAATCAAATCACTTAGTCAAACCTCTCCATCTTCAAAATGAATCCTGCTGAGGGAGCATGTGAGCCCACAACACCACAAAGAAAAGTGGCAATCTAGTTGGAAAATGCTTCCTGTCATTTTGGCAGAATTGTAGACTGCTTTCATTCACAGCAGTATAGACCTATTTACTTTTGCATGGTGCATATCCATGGTGTCATCATTATGTTTAATTCTTTACTTGGTGGTAGTAAAGAATGTACAGCATCAGAATTAAATCTTTAGCAGCACAACACTTGTGGGCAAACTCTACTTTCTATTCACCCATGCAACATATACTCTCCTGCAATTTTAATTCACACTTACTCTGATGAAGTAATCAACTTCACCTAATGCTCTCTCAGTAGCAAAGAGTGGCAGTTTTGGGAGCTACAACTATTTTCTCTTGATTCAGGGAGAAAGTGCATGGCCTGATGAGTGATTTTGGGGCCTTCTTTCCTTCTGCCCTTCTTCTTCCTCACAGAAACTGCATGTAAATTGTAACTTCCTGTACAAGTCCTGCCAACATTATATTTCCACTCTGTGCAGTGCTCTACATATGGAATTATTTATTTCTCTGCCCAAATTCACCTAGCATGCATTCATTACTGAACAATCCATCAAATAATGCATACCTCTATATCTTTACTTATCACACATAGCATTGTTTCTTTATCGAGCATACACCCAAAAATTCCCTTCTACATGACTAGGAAGCATGCATTTCGTTTGCCTCAGCTGTAGATTTATTTTCATTTCTAAAAGTACTTTTTATTTTTAAATGGGACTTCAGCAGAATTCAGCCCAAAACTTATGAGTATTCTTTTATTCTCAATTGATTTTTATCTCATGTATTTTTAAATAGATTTTTATTCCTGGGTTTGTTTGTTTGTTTGTTTCTTTCTTTCTTTCTTTCTTTCTTTCTTTCTCTTTCTGTCTTTCTTTCTGTCTTTCTTTCTTTCGTCTTGTCTTTCTGTCTTGTCTTTCTGTCTTTCCTGTCTTTCTTTCTTTTTCTTGGCTTGACCATTAAGATTTTAAAAAATCAGAAATATCCCTGGTTTTTTAAGACAGCTTCAAAATTACTGTGTTTTTCCACTGAGCTCAGTGCTATTCTTTGTGCATGTGGGACTTGGTATATGCTGACATTGTTTGTCTTCTGTTACAGAATTATAAGATTCCTTCAGTCTGGTGAGGGAGAACATAGATTAAGTACACACAATTTGGTTTTAAACGTTGGACATGTGCTGTGCTATCTTTTCCTCTAGTGCAGCAGTAAATTCTTCCTATCACACCGAGAGGTAAGCATGTTCTATGTTTCAAGTTTTAATAAAAACATAATTAAAAATGCTTCTCATGCTACAACATATGTATGTGGTACACATTTTCTATTAATACAACATACAGTATATAATGAATAATGTGATTACTCTAGATCTAATATAGGACTCCTCAATATGAATATGAATTATGTCCATGCAATGGTTTTATATATCTATCTTATATTATGTGGCACAATTTGCTTTGTTTTCCCCAGGGCACAGCTTGAGCTCAGTTTCCACCTCTGATTTTTGTGTGGATAATAAAATATTTACAGTCTTCAAAATTAGGTGCTGAGACAGTGATTAGTGTGGTATGAATGAGCAACTGAATAGATAAGGGCGTGACATTTTGCACATGCATTACCACACACTGAACTTATGCACGCAAAATCCCAATTTGTGTGCATGTACATGCTTGTGATTCCAATTTAGCAGTTGCTTTCTTCTTACCAGTGGCATTCCTCTTGCAGTTTTACCTGCCCTCTGTATTCCTCTGTTTGGAAGATATTTGGCCATGGCAGCTCTGCTGTGTGGGATACAGTGGCAACACAGCTCAGGCAGGCTATGATTTTTCTACGTTTCCATTCAAATTACAGTGTGATTGCCTGGGTGCAATTTTCTGTGTGCTTCTTCCTTAGGTGGATGATACATTAAAAGCCAACAGACCCTGAGAAGCCTGTGACAATCCAGAAGTGCCTTTGAGCAGGTCCCTTTCCCAAAATAGCTTCTCCCCACTCCACATCCTGTACTGCACTCCCAGTGGCCACCTTTAGTTGCAGACAACTTCAGTGTCTTAAGGAACACTTATAAAGAGTTTTGTTAAAGTAAACAAATCTTTAAAGCCACTCCTCTCTATCAATGAAATTTTAGGGTGTGGCCTTAATTTCTATGCATTGTAGTCATAGTAGTGAATTCACTTCTTGCCTGCATGTCTTGCCTGATTCAAATCTGCCTATTTAAAGGACCCACAAAATCAGACACTGCTTTACACAATCAATCCTACCAGAAAGGTATAAGCTTCTTCAGTCTCCAAAGGAACTGGATCCAGGCTTATTTCTGCGAGGAAGTACCGCTATGTACATTGGGGTTGATCACAGTAAGCAAGTTATCTGCCTGGACAGAGCCCTTGAGAATATAACCATATTCTAGGATGATTCATTGATCTAGGATGATCATTGTTCAGAATTTTTTAATAGGAACACGATGTCTTAGTATTAAGTCCTTGAAAATTTTTTTGGTTTTTGTTGTTTTTTTGGTAAACAAGCTTCTGCTGTCAAAAACTGTGTTTTAATAATTATCAAGAAATTGCAAATGATCCTACCACATTGTGAGCCTTTGAAAGTAGTAGATAATGCAGCCAAAGAATTGATCACATGATACCGACCCAAAGAGCTTGTCATTTGCATGTCTCTTTTAAACTAAAATGGCACTAAACTAAAGTATCCCAGCTACTGCTGTGCATGATCCCTCTTCTAATATCCTCTTTTTCTTAGTGCTTAAAATCATTGTTTTGTCCCTCCCCAGAAGTAACACTGTCATTCTGGTGGCATATACATGTAATATAATAAACTAGCTGTCAACAATATGATTAGCTGAAACCACATTTATTTTCCCCAACCAAGCTGAGAGGGTTTGGAATGGTGAAGCAGCATTGATCATAAAGTGTGTTTTGCCATTGAATATCTAATTTAATATTAGTTAAACTTGATCATCAATTCAAGAGTTTAGGGTCACATTATTAACAGAAAAATTCAATCCTTTGGATAATTCAATTAAAAAACATCAATAAAAAATCTAATTTCAAAAGTCACTAGTATACCAATATACCATATCCAGCAGACAGAAACTGCTCAGCCACCATTGAATCATTGCCTGTTTTAATAAGTATTCAGAAATTATACTGAGACTTCAAAAGAAATTGTAAGGAATTGTTAGCAGGTTTATTAATGTTTTATGTTTTATTAAAAGTTTGGGTGTACATTTCACAATGAGCAACATCAAAAATCAGACTTTCTGCCTGTAATTTTGCTTCCTCCTGTCTTTCTGCCTTTGGGATTCGCTCTTTTCCTTTCATCAGCTGCCATTTTCAGCAGCATGCAGTAATTTCATGGCTCATTGCAAGCGCTGAAAACCTTTGAAACCACAAATGCTAACCTACCTGGCCTGCAGCCATTTAGGAAGAGATTAATTTAGCAAACAGAAGCAAAACACTTTCTACTTCTAGCCTGTGCATAATTTCACTTCTATCTATATTTATTTTACAGTGAGCAGCGTAATGACAATTTCAGTAATTGCAACTCTGTAAAAATTTGCCTACCTAGCTTATCTCACTATCACAAGACTGTGAGTCAGTCAGATTAGAAAAAGTACAGCATGTGAAACTGCATTGGTTGCCTTCCAAAAAATATGTGCCTTATATAAAATTTAAGTGATGTTTTGCACTTATTTGTATACTTATGTGCAGGACAATGGATTCTCCATGATGTTTGCTTGAGATGCGTATGTCTTCTTAATGCACTGTGATTTATGGGTGCTTTTCCTATACAAAAAGATCAGTAACAGTAGTAGGCTCCAAGTGCCAGCCCATTTCTGCAGACTTAGTTACAAATGGCTGTTATGGTGCTGTCAAGCGATTTGAACAGAACTCAAAGTCCATCTGGGGCAAATCTAAGCTATCATGCTTGGAACAAATTCAAATTCAAAATTAGCCTACAAACTGTTAGCTGAAAAAAGTTCAAAATGTTTTATTGTTTCTAATTCGACTCAAAGATCATATTCTCTAAGTAAACATGGAAATTTTTCTTCTAATCCATTTTTATTGCATTTGACCAGCATATTCACAACAAGATGCATAAAGTCAAATTTATAAATGTTTATTCATACAGTAAGATAGAAACTGCTTCGTTTTCCTGTACCCCTGTGATTTGTCTCAGTGCTGAGTATCCCACTTCTCACTGAGTGTGTTGAGCACTAAGGTTCCTATGTTTATCCTCTGGCAAATGTAAATGTTAGAATAATTGAACCCAAAGCCTTTGTTGCTATGTGCTGTGCAAAAAGAAAGTAGCAACAAAGAGTTGTTGTAGCATTCTCGGATACACAGGAGAAAAAAGATTTCTTTGTGATTTCTTTACAGTTCTCATGTCTGACTTTATAGCCAGCATGATGGCCTCAGGTATGAGAAATCCCTAAGGTATCTCACAGCTCCTGACTTCTATATTGGTATCCTGGCACTGGTAGCAGGGCAATCTGGTGCTGCTTTCTGGCAGTCATTGCTCCAGGCTGAGCAGGTTGGAAGGGATTTCAGTGACCTTGAATGACCTTGTGGATGGCAGGCACTGGGTAATGATTTTGACTGCAGGATTATGCAGTGGTACTTCCTGCCATGAGGGGCTGCAGGAAGATTGCTGCCAATGACATGGAGGGAGATGGACTCAGAGGGACCCCATCAGTGTTGGAGATGAAACAATTTAAGGTGCTCAGCTTTCCAACTTTTTATGAGAGAGTAGTGAAAGAGTAATTGAATATCATTGTTAGCTTGCTTTGCTGCAATTCAGATACATTTAGATCAGCAAAAGGAAAGTGTACAGCATTAAACTTGTTTATGCAGTGTTTTTATAATAGCTAATTCATTTAAGCATACAGATACACAGACGGCAGTGGGATGACTGGCCAACCCACACAGATGTACACCTCCAATCTGGCATCCCATAACATTCATAAAATATGTCAACACAGCCTGGATTCCTTCCATAGTTTATGTTAAACTATTGGTGTTCATATCATACAAGCAAAATATTTCATGTTGTTAAAATTTGTGTCCCTAGTAAATAAAAAGAAAAACTAAACACATTCCTCCTAAATGCACAAGCCATGTGCAGCAACATTGAAGCAATATGTACTGTTTGTACTTCTAGTAACATTGCAGAAATTAACATTTGGAGAGCTATTTATCATGCAGGCAAGTGGTAATATGGAGGGTCCTGTGTTTTATTAGTATTCTCCTTTTAGCTGTAATGTCTCTAGCACACTGCTCTCTTTAGTTACTGGATTCCCAGTACATGGGACCACACATCAGAGCAGCAGGGAGGAAGAGGATGAGATGAGGAATGTGACTGTGTGAGGGGAGTCCCATGGCATAGTGATGCCCCATATTGCTGCCCCATAGCTTTTCTTTGTCCCTTTCACTCACCCCGAGTCCCCAGCTACAGACACCAGCATCTGGCATAAACCACCTTTCCTTGGCAAGGAGCATCCTTCAGTGTTAGGAAGGCAGCAGCTCCACTGAATATGAGTAAGTGCAGATGCTCTAGTGCAGGATAAAGGCCAAGAACGAGTGTGGTGTGCAGGGTGAAAGAACAAAAGCTGGATCCTATTTTTAGACCAGAATTCGTCCAGCACCCTGAATGTAAAGTATATTCACAGACAGAGTCCTCCTCATCCCTGGGGCACCTGAGAAGTCCTAGCACAATGCTGCTTCTCCTGCCTAGGACAGCAGAGTTATCCACCTCCCCTCAACAGGATTATGCCAGCCCCGCTTTGCAGAAGACCATGATGATCTCAGCAGCTGTGGAGAGGCTTTGGGTGGCACAGAAGGCATTCCCCTTTCTAAAACGGAGAAACTAGAAGGGTTGTGACAGGTGGCTCCTGCTGGGGACCTTGGACATTTTAGTGCTTGTCTAGGTTTGGTTTTTGACTTGTTTACAGGAGATCTTTTTCAGAAATCTTTTCCAAATGTCCTAAGTATGGTTGCTTAAAATGTTGCAGCTTCCTGCACCTCTGATATTTATATATTGGTATTCAATTATGAAATATTATTTTTATATTTAATGTTAAATTCTGTCACTGATAATTTATGTCACTGATATCTAACCATGTAAAGTAAAATAGATCAGTGTAGTACTGTGAAACTCTATAGTATATAAATATCTAGTAAAATAGATCTATTGCCATCATGTTTATGGAATATTCCCTATTAACACACATTTCTGCATTTAAGCAGTTCCAGAGCTATGACACAGACCAATCAAATGAATACATAGTGAACGAGCCATCATTTTGCTCAGGATGTGCAATGTAAAATACTTCATGAAATTACTAAGTGCTGTCTGCAGAGGCATTGTAGGATTAAGAAGATATTCAGGTGTACCTTCACCTTTCCTTGATTAGAAAACATGCCCATCAAGATACAGGACTGGTGTGGAGGGAAGAAAGCAATATTTGATCATTAATACACAGACATGAAAATACGTGGCTGTTAGACATGCAGAAGTCAGTAAAACCACGTGCTGCTTGGGGAGAATTGAATTATCTTCAAGCACTACAGCTAATTAAATATGTATATATTTCTAGGGCCTGAGCTCTGGAAAGCATTCCTATTGAAGAGGGAGTTTAAGCATATGCTTAACTAGAGAGTGGGGGCTTGGAGGAGACATTAGTATGTGTAGTCAAAAAGTACATTCAGCAGATGAGAAAAAAAACTTGTTTCACAATCAAGGCTGATGACAGTTTGCTATAGGTTAATCAATTGCCTGGTTTCATTACTTCATTTAAAGTTGGGGTTTTTTTCTGTTAGATGGTGCAAAACATTGTTATAAACAAGTAAATTGTTCTTTTTGATTAACAGATGGCTTGAGACTAGCCCAAAAATTATTTTTTTAATTAAAGTAAAAGCATTCCTTGTTGAAACCTTCTATGCTGCAGTTCATCGAAGGGAAAATTTATTAAAATGAAATTATAAACTTGTGAAAAACAGGATTTATAATGGAACAAGGATGCAGCCATAACTATAACTATATGAACTGTGCTGCTATTATTTACTATGGTAACATTATAAAAACCTACACTGTTTGGGCCATTATCCTTACAGTTTTCTTTTCAATACAAATCATTATATTTATTATCTGTCTTCTTCTACAGAGGGTACAGAAAAGGCCAATCAAAAGCAGAAGAAGCCTGCTTTTCAAAAGGAAATTGGACCTATTTCTAATTCTTCTTCTTTATCAAATACAAGGAGTGCAGATTTTTTTTTTGTGAAAAATTGTTTCATGTAAGATAAAAGTGTAGATTATTGGTGAGAAAATGACACACTTTTCCCTACATCTTGAAGATTCTTGGGTGATACTGCCAGTTTTCCTAAGAGATTTTTACCTTACTCACAAATGCATTTTTCTTACTGACTTCAAGAAGGAGGTGCTGGGGCTCTGAGTATTTATTTGGGAATACACTGCATAATTCAGCTATTGTGACTCAGAGAGATGTCTTAGCAATGTAGTATCTTAGAATGAATATTGTACACAGTATTGGAAAAATTGATGTTTTTAGAAATAAGCTTTTTTAATTTACTGGGAGAAGAAAAACAAAACTGAATTTGTGATTGTTTCTCTCATGACTTCTTTCTTTCTCTGAGTCTGGAAAAAATATGAATCTCAACTCTATTATTCCTACCTCCTTGGAAATTGTTCTAAACATACCCTATTTCTGTGTATAATAATTGTCACAAACATACCTGTATTTCTGTGCATTATCAGAGTTGGTGACAGTAGTCTAGTATGGACACAGAGCCCCATTGCCTGGCTTACACAATTGCCTTTATAATTATGACTAATATATGTGTGCCAGGTTTTTTAACTCTTTCAAGCTGTAAAAGGGACGTGGTGGAAGTGAAGTCTTTGTTATGGACTAGACAAGATGTAGTACATGTCCAGAAAAACTTCAACATACAAAAAAGCCTTGAAACTTTATTTAGAAAGTGTTCCGTGACTGTTGATGTATCACTAACCTAAGATGAAACATCAATGCACGTGGAAGCTCTTTCTTTTTTCTTCTGAAACACCCATTTGACTTAGGCGTCAGTTAAATATAGCAAAATATTATTAATCTACTTTTATAGCAACTTTTTAATTTGTTGTATTTATCTGTGGTAAGATACCATGCATTAAAAGCGTGGCTGGGAACTGTAGTGAGTCAATATTAATACCAATGGTTTCATGCTATTATCTGCATGACAACTATGTTTAATTCAGTAAACATTCCTGACATTGTAAACATGGCCAGTATAGCTGTTAATACAACGTAGGCCAATTGATTGATAAATAAACAGGGCTCAGAGAGACTGTGAATCGGTCGTTTACTGATAACTGGCAGGATGCTCTGACTCAAATTCTACCAGTTCAGCTAAAGAACAAAAAACTTCTTCATGGCTGCTGCATGATGAAACAGTACTCTTGTTTTGGTGTGATTTTTAATCCTATGCTGCCAATTTAGGAGTATCATCTCTGCACAAGGAAGCTGCGTCACAACTGGTAGATGATAATGCTGCTAAGACACAGTTGTGTTTCTAAAGTTGAAACACCCAAAGCACTTTGCAGCATTTGATGACTGTTTATGACAATTAAAAATCACTTTATTTATTAGGCAGTTAACCCAAACTGATTTTATTTTACACTACCTATTGTTATCTCAGTGTATGTCAATATTACGTGCTTCAAAGGAATGGATAGGAAATGTTTATCAGTAGACAATGAAGGCAAGTGGATTGTTTATGACAGTATAGGGAATACATTTCTTGGCAAGATTTTGAAGTGCAGTCAGGAGGGTCATTCTTGTGGCTGCTTTTGTTGACATTCATCATAACTGAACATCTAGATTGTTAAATATGTAGTGTTTTTGCACCAAGTGAATCTCTAGGTACAGCATGCTGTGTTTGTATTGGACTTTGACTACAAAGCCACAAAAGATGGGATGATCAAATACTGCATATGCCACTGCTGCTTCTATTTTCTGTGTTTCTTGAATTGCTCACTGTAGTGATCACAAATCACTACCAAGATTTAATTTAATTTTCTCTTAATTTTTCTGAGTGTACTTGGATATATTTTTGTGAACATTCAGGATCTCCCCTTTTTCTGACATTAAAGCCTAGAATCCTATTTTGAAAACAAATAACCAGAACAAATTTATATATATATAGTAAAATAACATACTATATATATAGTAAAATAATATAGAAGATTAATATTTCAGTTTTAGTTGATTTGCACATTCTTGGGTAGGTTTTGCTAAATTATTGTCTCAATGCATTAATTTTACCACATCACAAATCCAATGTCAGGCAAGGTAAAATCATGAGGTGGATATGATCAAGGAATATTGCTGTTGTGAGGATTAAGGGAATATAGCTCGTTTCATAAAAATATTGCATTTTGTATCACTCCATTTTGCATATTAATGTCTCATTAGTAGGATAGGGAATTCCAGTTTTTACAAGGTCTATAAAAATTGCTGAACAATAGGCAGTGAAAGGAAGCCTGGAGAAGGAAAAGGCTCATCACTACCCAGACCCTCTATTTCAGCTATTTCAGCTGTTATTTCAGCAATGCACAACTAGTCACCAAAAATAATAGTCTCAATGCATGTAACCATTGCAGATAGTACAGCATATTTTACTTATTACTGAAGTTAATAATGGTATTGTATTTGTAAGACTTACAAATGACATTTCCTTTATTTACTACAACTTGGCTGTTTCACTACCCCGAGCTTGCCCTAAGGAACCTGTTAATGATATTTATCTTTTTCATTTTAAGTAACCACTGGTTCTTCTCTTTCAGAACAGGCTGTCTTTGTTCAGCTGCTCAGTTCCTGAGCCCTGCATAGAGCAGTGGTAGCACAGACCTGCACAGCCTCCCACCATGCTTCGTCCTTCCACCAAAAAAAAAGTATCCAGACATGTAACCATATGCAAGATTTAGACTAGTTAGAGCACACATATTTTTATTCCTTGCATAGGTTCATCACTGGTTGAAAGTGGATATAAAATAAAGGCTCTTCTGATTTGGCATAATCTCATACCTACTTCACACTCATCAGTGTGAGTTCACAGCTGGTTCAGAGCAAAACAAATTCAGGCATTTATCAGCACAGATACATTTTCACAGAACAAAGTATTGTCAGCGTGCCACACTCTCCATGTTTGATTAATGTGCACATTCAATACAAATCAGGACGGTCCTTCAAAGAGCTCAGTTCATGTAATTGAGGCCAAATTTTAGGAACTGCTGATTGGTGAGGTGATTTTGAAAATGTGGCACTTTACACAGAGATCGCTGCCTTGCTGCTTTAATGTCATACAAGATGTCAGAGATCTTTTTGTGCAGATCTGTTTGAAAATGCAGCCTTCAGATGCACACAAATGAGGGTGCATCATCATTGCTCCCATATATGCTTTAATAACAAAAATGAGTTACTGAAATATCACAACAGTTCTCTGGAGCAGATAGTAACACACTAGACTGAAAGATTGGAATAATTGAAGAACACAATTTTGAATGAAAAATAAATATCTTTAACTCCTGATTTGCAGTCCAAAATGCAGAGAAGAAATATAAAATGATCCCTGCAAATATTTAAGTGATATTAATGAAGTCCAAGAAAGTGCAACTCACAGGATAGGAAGCCAGAAGGAAGCTGGAGGTCCATGATAGGACAGGGAAACAATGGTAATGCAACAGATATGTGAGGGGTGTAAGTTACAAAACCAGAGGCTTATTTCATACATACTTCTCTTTTTGAGCTTGTGGTCTAGCCACAAGACCACAATTCTTCTCTCCATTTATTAGAAATATTAACATTTTAATCAAATTTACATAAAAAGGAAAAGGTCAGAAATATAAAAATATAAATAGAAGAGAAAAAATTTAGGTGAAAATTTGGGAAACTGGATTCCAATCAAAATATTTATGTATAGAAAACTAGCTAAGAATTAATGAGATATTTAATGTAATGAGTTGAAAAACAGTTTTTGAACAATAGTTAAAGTCCACTTGGATTTCCTAGCTACAGTATTATAGATAAAATGCAGAGGAGGAAGAAATATATCCTTAGATGAGTCTAAATGTAAATAAACCCTCACTTCCATTTGGCTCAATCAGAGAAGAAAGCATCTTTGTTCTATTACATTTCAAACAGCATTCAAGAAGTTTGTAGCTGCATGTATGTGAAAACCCCACTGTCTTCATCACTCTCAACATTGAAATCCATTATATTATCTAAAAAGAACTTGGCACTAAAATACCTGAAGGTTAAAAGTATTTGGAGATGTTTAAATCATCAGCTTTTACTGATACTTACTTCAAGAGAAATCACCTAACATTTAGATCAGATACCTACAATCCAATCTGAAAGAAAGCTATTAGAATTGTTCCCTCTCTCCTTTGTGAGTTTGCCAGCCTCACATGGTATGGTGCATCATGTTGGCATACAGCATGATGCTTCATAAACAACAAGACTGTATTGTACATCATCAAAATATGTGAAAATTCATTTGGATCTGCCACCAGCTATCAATTTCAACAAGGAATGTATCTGCTCCAGCTTAATTAGAGAGGATGAAAGCAGGGCATGCAGGTCAGCCTCCCCAGTGCTCTGTCAGAGAAATTTTCTCTATAAAACATTCCCCTTCCCACTTCAGTCTCATCAGCCATATCTGATACATCAGTAGTTACAGGTTGCAGATGCAGGGTGACTTAAAAAAACTATTTGTTTTCCAGGTCAGCTGGAGGAATATATTCATCTTCCCCTTACCCAGTGCCAGGGATGGGATTTTACTGACTTCAGTGTGGTACCTCCGTATCCGCAGCAATGCAAAAAAGACTAAACTCAAAATTCTGGGAAAAATTCTTCTTTGACAGTGCAAAACTTGGTGTCATTCTACTTTGTACATAAGATATGGCCTTTTGAATTTGATTTTTGTATCTTTGTGTGGGGTAAATTAAATAAATAAATGAATGCTTATATAGTCTTACACACACACACACACACACACGTATACATATATGTGCTTATATACTGTTACATAAATATATATATTTCTATACTGTTAGACAGATCAGGATTATAACATTTTTCATACAGAATCTTCCTCTTCATTAAAAAGAAAATCTGTTTTCCTCACCTTTCTTCATTTTTAAGTCTGCTTTTTAATTTTTTCATATATTTTCAAAAAGGTAAACAAAATATTTTTAAAAAACCCTTTAATTTTTTTAATGTCCCTAACTTCGTATTTTTACCAGTGCAGTTTCATTTTACAAAGAAATTGCATTAGTACCAACCTACCCAGATAGTTTGTGACCTGTTCTTTTACTAGTCTAAAGGTGACTTTCATTTTCATGTTGACTTTCCTCTGTGCCCATTTGGAGGTTCATTCAGTGAAATAAAATTGCCATGTAATTATTTCTACTTAGAGAAATATGACAGCTAGAATTTTTATGTTAATTAATCTTTGTGTTTTTTTCATTATTGTGCGTCTGCCTATCATAAATTTCCTTGCAATCCAGTTTTAATGCATTCTATAAATTATTGTGGTTTCTTCCAGGCCCATCATGCCTTGCAAATAGTTGACTTTGCACAGATTTCTATTTGCTGTAGTACCACCATATGTGTAATTCAGCAGGAATGCTTCACATCTCTGAAAATACACAATTAGAAAGGTTACTCATCAGAAATGAGCCCATGGTCAGAGCATAATCTTGTTGTGAGTGTCTGTAAAAAAATTAAAATACATTTCAATAAGCAGAAAAGCAATATCTAATCCAGGATATACTGGACTGAGGGGAACAAAGAGGGCATTACATTTCTTGTTTTGCTGGCTCTGTGAAATTAGGAAGCCACTGTTTCCTCACCTGCATGCCCAGTTAAGGGCCATCTGTTTCCTGTTTAAATGTAGTATCTCTTACATGGTTTTTCCAAAACCCCTTTTGCATTAATCAACACAATCCCAATAAACAGAATCACCAAATCTTGCTTATCTGTCTTACCCAAGAAAGCATTTTGGTAGTTGTATCTACCACACTTCAGCTTTACTACAATGCTTCCTTTACACCAACATTCACTTTTGTTCTCTGCATTTTAAAAATTTCTCATCTAGTTCTAGGCTGATTTTACAAGCTTTCTGCAACAGCCTGCACTCCTAAAATAATTATATGTTGATTTTGTTCACTAATGGTTTTAATCTGGGTCTGGTGTCATGTGTTGGAGTTAAACATCTTCATGAATGTTATTATAAATTTAACACTGAGTTAAAGATAATAAGGTCAAATGTATCCTTGATACATTGCCTTTGATGAAGGTAACAAATAATGAAAATGGCCTGGTCTCCTTATTATCATGGTTTAGATTTACAGGAAATCATTCATGGATGGATACTGCTGGTAGGAAGAATCAATGAGCCAAATTGGTTACTTGGATTGGGGTGAGATTTACACAAAGAAATAATACCTTTTATTATATCAAATAATTGCAGTATTATGATGCCACCACAGTGAATGCAGACAATATGAATATCAGGTATCATCTTTAGATAATAGTCTGTAATAAAGTACCATTATCATTGATATAAGAATACTTTTTTCATTTAATTTAAATTAAAAAATTAGGATTAATGAACATATGCAAAAAGTAAGGAACAAAAGTAGCTTATAGAAATGGCCAAGTGAAGTACTTAATTTCAGAAACACATGCACATACACACAAAGAAAGGCTTTGAAGAACTTCATTGAAGTTTTCAGAATCAGCCACTCAAATGCTAGAAAATATGGCTTGGGCATCATTGATCTAGCTCCTTTTTGCATTCATTCTGGTACAGCCCTGAAGTGCATGGCTAACATCCAGACCACTTTAGTGGTTGATTTTGAACAGCAGATCCAGCTGAGACGACAGGCACCCATAAGGGTGGCTTTATCTTGCTTGTGGCTGGCTACAAACGTCACTTAGTGCAAGCCACAGTGCAGGCCTCAGTGCACAGAAAAGGTGACATTATTCACAGCAAGGACACCAGAGTTGCTCAAAATGTGCAATACAGGACTCAATTACCCTTGCTGAAATTTTGTTGAAGAATCCAGCCTAGGTTAGACAGAAGGCATATAACATTATTTTATCCCAAACAGATGAAATTTGGCTAAGCTGTAAGTCTTTGAAATCAGCAGAATGTCTGGTTAATGACAGGACGTGTTTCCAGTCCCAATTATAAAACAGTGTGAATGCCAAACTAAAGATATTAAAGCTGGGTCAGAAGTGCATGGCTCAGGACAAGGAAGTTATTTCAGCTTGTGAGTTAAATAAGTAAGGATAATAAATAGAGACTGGCACAAAGGGTTAAAGCTTATACAGCTGTTTCATCCTGAGTGTATTGAGCAGATCTAATATTTTTAGTTGACTTAAGCCACTTACAATTCTATAAAATAGGGTCATTTTACATGTTTATAGAAACAACAAAGAATGTAAATCAGGTTATACAAAAGACAAAAACCCAATCATAATGAACATTTATGATAGGAAAAAGGATGTTGACAGAACAAGGGGCTCAATTTATAAAGGGAACTTAAAAATCACAATGGCTCCTTTGGCACCTGAGTCCAACATAACAGCAGGTACAGCTGGTATCTAAAGACACTGCATCACTTTGTCTAGTCCTGTAGGTACCTCAGCTTCCCTGACATCTTGAGAAAGCAAGAAACTCCTAAATCCAGAGAGACCAAAGCACCTAGGCTCACTATCTGTGCATTAAATAGTCACAGGTCAGTCTTCCTCTGTTTATGCCACCAGAAGAACTGGATCAATCAGGCTTGGGTAACACAGAAAAAGAGGACAGGACAGTGACTGCATCCACATTTTTACCTGACGAATCTGTGGCTTTTCTACTACTTTGGATTGTGAAATGTCCAGCTTTAAATCTTTCCTTCTTTTTGGGCCCTTAGATTACACCTTTTGGTTCCCCAGAGAATACCCTTGGCTGTGAGGTGACCTGCAATGGAACCCCCTCTGTCTATCATGTGAATCTATATGATATAATGCAATATTTATTTGGGCTAGTGAATGGATAAAGGCAAGAAAATGTGATTTTTTTAGACACTTGAATGAGATGAATATAAATAAAATCCTCTCCTTAAAAAGGTCATCCTTCTGCTTTCATGAATGTGATTCTTCACATCTACCCCTTCCTATTCACTGTATAGGGATCCCCTGAGAGCTGACCGAATCAGGACTGGGAACTCCATTAGATGGCAGGATGCTTTAACATGACAAAGTTCAACACAGCAGAAAATAAATCTCTCTGTTCACTTCCCCCTTGAGATGACTTCCTTCCTTGTTTCCTGGAGCTGGATATGTGCTATGTGGGAGAGGGGGCAGGGTGACTACCTGGTGTAAATCCTTCTTTCTTTTGGCCGACACCGGAAATTAAAATTAACCTTTCAATAGTATCTCTGAATTGACATATTCCTGACTTCATACTCTTGTCTCTCTTCTACTCTTCTGGAGACAGACTGGCAAAGCTGCAATGCATTGTGTTATCTAACAGGGTAAATGTGCAACCTTCTCCTTAAACAAGCCTTTCTCTGTGAGCCCCATATTAAAAACCACAGAGCCTCATATTGAAACCACAGATACTGGAAATTAAAATTGAAAAGTTTATTTGAGTAACATTTCAACAACCTCTGCTTTTCTAGAAGAAAAAGCTCAAACAATGTCTGCCTCTAAAGTATTTCCTGTGCCACATTTTGGACCTGGAGGAGCCTTCCTTCTCATGCAGGCAAAGGACACTAACTATTTGCATTTGTGTTCTTTAGAAAGAGTCAGAGCAAGCTCACTCATCTTGCAGCCTCACCTCAATCAAGTCAACAAATTCAGAGTAAATGAAAAGGAGTAGGAAAATGTAGGAAAAGAGCTAAGCTCCAGTGCAAGCGCTCATTGCTTTCATGTACATGGTGTTTCTTGTCCAACTCTAGCTTATACAACAGAATGTGTAACACAGTAGTTCCTGGGTTTTCACTTTCATAATTTCACTCTGGCCAAAGCACTGAAAAATGCCTCCATCAGCCAAACATTAGTTGCTTTGTTCTTCCCTCTATCTAGCTTTTTTCTTTCATCCCTTCTTTCTCTTTTGACCTTCTCTTACTCATTTCCAGTTCTTTGTCCCCTTTTCCAGTATTATAATGCCTTTCCCTTCTTACTAAACTTCAGTTCTACTTTCAGTCACTGTGGAGCTTGTTTAGTTTTTCCTTCTTCTTTTGCCATTTCTATTTTCCTCTTTATAGCATGATCTCTCTTCCTTTTGCTGATCCATTTATTTCTCTGGTCAACCAACAATGTTACTACTTTCTCTCTGTAGAGATTCCATTATCATTCTCTTTTTTTCTGCCTTCCACCTTTCCCTCATCTTTTTCTTCTTTCTCCTCAGAAGCATTTTCTTTGTCTTAATACTCTCCCAGAACATTTCTTCTAACATTAATAGCTAAAGTTTTATTCATTGTCTTGCTTTCCCACAGGCTCAGTTCTCCCTCATCTCTCATTTTTTTGACTAAGTACTTAGAAGCCACAAATACTCAAATACGAAGTGGAGTAACTTTGTTGGACCAAATGCTGTTATCAGGGTGATCATAGGTGAGATAAATGAAGAGTACATCTGGACTGACCAATGTGTACACTTTGCTAACAGAACTGCCCAAGAATAAAAGAAGCTCACTGCTTTTGAGCATCTCAGGATTTCCCAGTGCTGTCAAGAGCTTAAAGGGGCAGATTGAGGAATGGTGTAGAGATGTATGTGGAAAAGGCAGGGAAGATGAACTAAGGGAATATTAATTTTATATTATGTTTCTTCATGCCTTTCAGGTCATTAGCGTTTAGGGTTTGCCGATGCAGCTTGAGAGAGCCATTTATATTTATTGTTCAAAACTTCTCAAAATTGTCTTATGAAGTGCATTTTTGGCTCTGTCAGGGTTATTTCTAACATGGGAGAAAAGTTAATTTCTTTCCATAACCAAGTTATTATCATAATTTGCTAGCATATGTCTATCATAACTATGTTTTTTCTTGGAATCCTTCCAGCAGGTAATTTTGGGAGACCATTTAAGACAGCTCTTTCTCTCTACTACATAATGGGAGCATGGGGATTTTGATTACTATTACCCCCTTTTTAACTTTTCAACTGTTATTTTAAAAAGCAAGGCTTGGGTTTTTCATTCTTCCAATCCAGTTTTCAGAGTGCAAAATGAAGGTCTGGCACTCCAGGGTGTATGTTAGCTACAGGATAATGTTTGTGGCAGAGAAGTATACAAGGCAAGAAATGGCTTTTGTGGGTGATTAAATACTGAAGTGAAGCTGAGGTGTTTGATAACCATAGAAGCTATTTATTGTGTGTATACTCCAGTGCCATGAACATTATTCCTATTATACAACAAGACAAAAGAAGATTCAACAAACCATAACGAGAGAAGGATGAAGGGGGTTTTTGGTTGTTGCTTTTTTGTTTGATGGAAGTTTGAAAGTTCTAATTAATTCTGTGCTTTCCCTAACATTTCCTTTCACGTCAAAGAGTGGCAGGGGAGGGGATTAAGGCCAAAAGACAGAGATTGGCCTGCAAATGGTAGTAGTAGGGACTGAACTCTGAATAAATATTGTGAGTTATCATATGTTATCATCAAACAGCAGTGCTCACTGTTTTGCTGGGAATCCAAGAAAGACCATTCTAACAGTATTCATAAAACCCACTTCTTTATGTTGTGACAAATAAGCTTAGGAAAAGAATCAAGTATTATCAAGTATATAAAACCCCAACAATGTGATATATTAAGAAGATAGTGGTAATATGCATCTTCTACATGTTCTATTAATCCTCATGGTAGCACTGAGAGCTCAGGTAATACTATCAGACCAGTGCTCAAAATCACTATTTACATTCTAAAAGACAATTCTGTTTGCTTGTTCCCTGCTTTTTTCCTGCTCTTTTTGTCTAGTATTTTGGTTACTTGGATGGCCCTCTGTGATCTCCACCAAGACTCCATTTTCAGAAGGAAGTGAAAAATTCAATGAGCTTTGAATTAAAAAAAAAAAATAATTTGAGAAAGCATACCTGTCTCATTGTCATTATTTAAGAGGTGTCAATTCCTCCTTAAATCTCTTTAGTTGTTGAGAAGCGCAGAAACAAATGACCAACCAATTTTAGCAGAGCTAAAATGACCAACTACCCCTTGGAAATCTTGAGCAGAGGAAATCAGCCACAACCAACCCCACCTCTGGTCTCTGTAAATCTTGCTCATTAAAAAATTGTGAGCAGACAATGTATTTGTGAAGTGAGAACTTTGTTTGCAAACGGCTTGCCCTAGATAGACAAAGCCCTCTTTGTCAAATCATGAGAAATAATCAAACCTTCTGTAGTCACAACAACCCAGAGTAGCAGCTGTTTTTACACCACTTCAGAGGTGGGGAATTCAGAGAGAAAAATGTTTTGCACCAATGGCAAAATTTGAATTAACTTAAAGCAGTGTTAATCATGCTATGATTTTCTTTGCACATTTCCTTACAAGAAATAATACAAATTCCACAGGAATGTTTGTTACTGTAATGAATTAACATTAAATGACTTTTAAGGTTGACAACAGTTGCTGTCTGCCCACAGACATTCCTTCAGACCAGGCTGTTTCTAGTTTTTTTAAGTCATTAAAATATTATCTGAGCATATTGTTGAGTACTTGCAGCTTTGAAAAGTGCTGGACTGTCATCACAAGCTCACCTAGCAAGGGAGATTAAGGGGGCTTGCACCTGCCAGCCACAACACAGCAGCACCACATGGTCCTGCTGCCCCCTCTGAGGTCCCTCCCTACCTCTGCTGCACTGGATGATGGTGAAGGCAGATTCCACAGTCCTCCATCCCTTCCTGTTCATGCCCAGGAAACATTTCCTCAGTATCAATATGTTAGTTGTTGCCAGCCAATTTTCCTCATTTTTAACTTATCATTGTATGTGGCTTAACAGATCAGTGCCCTCTCCTGTGAGACTCAATGCCCTACCAAGCACATCTTCTTATTTGGATGATTGATTATTTTAAGTACCCTTGAAATGCATGCCAGTTTTGGTCAAAAAGAAGGTATTTTCTTTCTTTTCTTACTTATGTCCATGTTTTATATTATTTCCAGTATCTAAACATTTATATCTATTGTTGAATTATATATAAGAAAAATTAAAATGCACAAATGGAAATTTATTTTAATGCCTAATATAGCCACACAAAACAACAGTATGGACTCAATGATTCTTGCCTTTTTTTTCAGGTACAAATTTCCATATGAATTATGGGATAATATTTCTGCTCTGGAGTGGAATGTGAGTACAGCTTTCTTTGTGGTATTCAGTGTTAATGTGCATATTTAAATGACAAATAAAGTTCTACTTATTCTAAATGATCTTGAATGACTATAGGATATGAAAACGTACTGTTACATTCAGATGTATCATTTAGAAGAGGGTTTTCATTCTCTTATGTGACCTAATTTCAAAAAAAAATGAGACTGGGAGTTGTGCTCTCTTTGTTTTACACTGCAGATGTTAATGCCATTATCTACTTAATTTGAAAGCTGCACTGATTTCCACTGTTTCTTCCTTTGAGTGTCATTGCTGTATAAAAAAATACTATCAAATATAGCAAAGGTCATTTACAGTTATACCCAAACTACTGGCCTGACCTTACAAGTAATAAACTATTTTTTTTAATCAGATGAATGTGGATGGCTGTAATGTGACTATTGCATTAGGCTGGGTGGCACAATAGAATAACAGAACTGGGATTGTCATCGGAAAAAAAACCTCATAGGAAGATTTCTCATGGCCTTACTCTCCCCTGGGTTATGCACATTCTTGAAGGCAAACTGACATGGGGAAAATAGCACTGGCCCATATTTTTGCATGCTATTTTATTTCAGTAGTTTCAAGATCAAACCTGCTCAGTTTACAGGTCTACTTCAGAATAAACTATGCTTGCCTCAGGTTTTAGAGATTTAACAGTATTGTGGTCTATGATCCAACAGTATCTCCTTTCCAAACTTAAAATATCTTTATTGATGCTTCTTTGATTCTCAGCATTTCTAATCTCATAAAAATCCTCAAACTCTACTTGCATCCTTTTTCAAATGTAATGTATTGCAAAATGTATTAATGCTTCTTTTTAATATTTTATTTCAACAGCCTAAAAATTCAGTTGCCTGTTAAATTAATTGCAAAATCATACTCCTTCGGCTTGTGGTCTTCCCAAGTTTCAGAACCATCTAGTTTTGGGCTTTATCAGTATTAAGTTAAAGAAACTGTAAGAAAAACATGGGATATTGGTATTGATAATTCAGTGGGTGACATTCTTTCATCTAAGAGCTACATATTCACTAAATGAGACTGCTAATGGAGGTGTGAGCTTTCAGTTAAACAATTCTTAGGTATGTGATTTTAAATAATTTCCCTATACTAGTGTTGGTAAAAAATTCTCTAAATCACTACACAGAAGTAGCATAACTGTATCAACAAGAAAAATACATGACAGATCATTAAGCAAGTACAATAGTTAGTGCAAATAGTAATTTGGAGGACAAATAAAAACTCTTTCAGCAATATGATCTTGAGGACATCGGTTACTGGACAAACTTACGGGCTGTTGCAGGTGGATGTTGAAAAATTTGTACTCTTTAATATAGGCCTGAAGAGATATTATAGACCCTACATTATAATAGATCCTGTAGAGAGACTATTATAAATAAGAGAGACCCATTATGAATCAGAGGGATGGGTGGTGGCAAGCTGTATGAAGTTTAACAAATACAAGTGCTGGGTTCTGCACCTGGCATGAGGCAACTCTGGATGTGTGGACAGACTGGGCAGTGAGGCTGGAGACCAACACCATGGGAAGGGTCCTGGGCACCCTGGTCAGTGGAAATTGAGTAGTGTCAGCAGTGCCCTGGCAGCCAGGAGGGCCAACCCTCTCCTGGGGGCATCAGGCCCAGCATGGCCAGCCAGGCAAGGGAGGGGATTGTCCTGCTCTGCTCTGAGCTGGGGCAGCCTCACATCCAGTGCTGGGGCAGTTTTGGGTGCCCCAATATAAAAAGAATATTAAGCAATTAGAAAGCATCCAAAGGAGGACAACAAAGACAGTGAAGATATGAGGTGTGGCTGACATCACCTGGTTTATTAAGCCTGGAGGAAACTGAGAGTATTCTGAGTCCAGAGATTCCTCATGAGTAAGATCTTACTTTCTGATGCCCAGTGATGGGACCCAAAGGAATGGCTGGAAGTGGTGTCAGAAGAGGTTTAGGTTGGATTGTTAGAAAAAGGTTCTTCACCCAGAGGATGGCTTGGGACTGGAACAGCTCCCCAAGGAAGTGGTCCCAGCACCAGCCTGACAGAGCTCAAGGAGTGTTTGGACAATGCTCTCGGACACATGGTGTGACTCCTGGGGCATGGTGCTGTGCAGGGCCATGAGCTGGACTTTGATAATCCCATGGGTGCCTTCCAGCTCAGGATATCCCATGAATTTTCTGTGAGAGAATTACTATTCAGTATGCAATGTAGCTAAAAGCCTACAAACGCTGGAAAATAAGGAAAGCATGTCTGCTAGATATTATCTGAAATTATTTTTGCCATGTAAACAGAATTCACAGAGATGTCAGAGCTAAAAGAAAAAATCTGTTGTTAATTGAAGTAATTTCTAATAGACGAAAATTGCTTTTATTGTCTTACAGAATCATGTGCTGGGATTTCCTATAATTGTTTACACTCTAACTTGCAAGTTGCATAAATACCAGCTAAATTTAAACAGGCAATAGAAGAGATCATGTGATGTTTTAATATACTTGGATTATGTGATAAATAAATGCAAAGAAAGTTGGCTTGCTGTCTCAGAGCTGAAAACTGTGTAACTCTACAGCAAAACACACCACTTCTCATTTCTGTTTGTCATCATATTACTCAAAACCCCCACAAAAATGCTTTGTTACACCAAAATTTTTAGTGTAATAAAGATCAAAGATTACTTCTGTAATAAAGATCAAGATTACTTTATGTCTGTGATTTTTTTTCCTATACGTATTCTTAGTTTTCGGATAAATATAAGAAACTAAACATGGAAAATGCCTTCCAAGAATATATCATTAAAATCATCCAAATCATTAAAAAGATCCAAAATAATCAATGGAATTAGTAGGTATTTAAGGCATGCTGTTAAGATTGCTCTTGAGATCATTCCAAAAATTTCAAAAAGTTATAATGAGAAAACCTTTTCATTATAAGGAGAATTATTTTTTATTCATTTTTCTTGGGAAAATCTTACAACAGTCTTTAAAACACAGTCTTGAGAGAAACTTTTCTAGGAACAGCAAACCTTAGAGCATCTTTACTGAACAGAAAATGGCACAGTTCCTCTCTCAGCTGTGCAGTGACATTCCCAAATCCAGACATTTTGGCATCCATACAGTATGCAAACAAACATAAACTTTGTAAACACATGATTAGGCAGGACCCTTCTGTAGGATCCCATACTTAGGATGGTCATAAGATACTCAAACAAAGAATTAATGCATTTGTATATAGAATCCCCTTAGAGACAGATTATGAAATTTTCCCAGATAAACCCTCCAAAAAGGATTCATGATGAAACACTATCCATAGCATTAGAAGTATGTACCAAACCCATTCTTAGCAAACCTTCCAATATATCATTTTCCAATAGAGCCACCCTTAGTCTCCACAACAGATGTACTCTTGCAGACAACAGAGTTCCCTCCATCTTACAGATGAAAATAAAGAAAAGGTAGAAGACATCCCAGTGGTGTTGTCTCTATTAGCACACTGCCTTTGTCAATTTAAAGACTAGAAATTTAAAGTATACACAAAAGAAAAAACCCATAGAGATCAGGACAAGAATTCTGAATGCAATTTAGAAAGATCATATATTTATTTAAATTAAATACTTCATTGTTTCTTAAATGTATTTTGCTATAAAATAGGCTTTTGTTTCAAATTTAAATCAAATTTAATATCAGTACAAAATGTACATGGTTAAAACTGTATCATAACAAAATACTCTAAGAATAAATTAAAGAAAAAAATCATTATACCTGAAAATAAAACAGAAACAGTTGGATTAAGAAAAAAAAAATGAAGTGAATTTTTTGCTTTAATTACAACCAAAGCAAAAAGAAAAAACACTTACTTGTATGGTTCTGTAGAAAAGGAAAAAATCACAAAAAATATGATGACTATTCTGTCAACAGAAGGGTTAATTTTATTATAAAAAAGAAGCTAAATAACACCTAACCAAATCACTATATTGTTTAAAACAAATGAGTTAACCTATCCTTTTATGCTACATATAAAATGTTACTGGATATTGGGTTTTTCCTCTCATAACAATACAAAACAACAGATGTTCAGGTGAGCCATACTCAAGGATCCATATGAAACAAATAATAAAAACCTGAGTCCTTTGGGATGAGATATCACTTGTTGGTGATGTAATTATTAAAAAAGAACTATAAGAAGAAAAGAAACATCATGTTGCTTGATACCATGTACCAATCTGTGGAACTGTGGAACAGCAGAGGCCTCTCTCAGTGTAGTTAATATGTCACTTGCTTCATTCAGAAGTTCAGTGTGCCAAGTATTTACTGCAATTACATGAAGAATTGTTACATGCTTGGCAATACCAGGCAGAGCTCAGTACACAAATGTTACTTACTCTGAAGACAAAATACGTTTGGTGTCAATTCATATTCAGATAACTTGAAAGAGAATTATACTGGGACAGTCCTGAAAGAAGAAGCCTGCATCACTTACGCCAATTGACTACAATCATAGATTGTATGATTGCATTATATGGATTATATTGTTGTATTTCTTTTATTTCAATCTTTACCAGATTCATTGCTTTAAGCAGGTAGAACATAAAGGATCAGGTTTATCGTACATTGTCAGGGTCAATTAAAGTAAATTTATGTAGAATTTCTGTCATATGCTCATGGGGAGGAAGACAAATGGCTGTTGTTGAAGTTCCAGGCAGAAGCAAATTTAAATAATATTCAGTGTTTGCAGAGGCAAGAGTGGTAGCATATGCTCAAGAGAAAAGAAGGAAAACCACGTCTGTTGCTTTTTTTTTACCCAATCCCTTAAGAGAGGTGCTGAAATATTATGGGTTAGATCTGTTTGGAGGGTAGAGGCAATGACAGAGGCAGGTTTGGTTTTAATGCTATTTTATATATTTTTTGAAAAGAAACTTTAAATGACTGAGGCACAAGGGGAAGAAGTTTCTGAGGTCTTTCCAGCCAATGCTCTTCTCAGAAAACCTTTTCATTTGTCTTTTCCTTATGGCCATTCTCAAAATGTTTCTATAGATGTCCTTGCTCGCTGCAGCAGCAGCTCCCCAGCAGGCCTTGGTCCCTCCCTCCCAGGCCACAGACACCTGGGTTTGCCCACATCCTCCAGGTACATCACTCACTTCCTTCTGGTGACCCACGGGTTTGACAATTGTCTATTTGTTCTTAAGAAAGGCTCAGGAGACCAACTGACCCAGCTTAATTAGTTTATTGATTAGTACCATAAAGTCCATAACCAATTAGTGAGAGTAAAGTTATTAATGTCCAGTTCTGCAATAGTTACTGTGGGGATGCAGCCATGCAGCAGAACAAAGCACACACAAGATACAGCTCATCATAGCCCCATATACACCCCCCTTCTTCCCCACATGAGAAAATGTGAATCACATGAGAAAACCTTCTATCCCCCATTTTCCCTACACAGACAGGAGAACATAGTATTCTGTGTTAATTTTGTCTTGCTTCTGTTACAAAAGGAATATCTGACCTAGCTCCTAATAGAGAGGTTACAAAAATTTACCTGTTAAAAAAAAAAAAAAAAGACTGTGGAATGGAGTGTAACATGAATGCAAAACATTGTGAGAATGTAAAACTGAGTAACAAGACTTTGGATAGCAGGGCAATAGATCCTATTCAATATCTTTCTGAATGAGATTTAGTTTTATATATATCATAGAAATAGGTTTTCTATACTGTGAAATTCATAGTCATATGCTAATGCTTTAGTGGGAAATTAAGCATGGTTAATTACAATAGTAGTTAAAGTTAAAGAAGGTATTACAGAATACAGCCAAGATGCAGTGATCATTTGTGCACAGAATTTGTGCTCTGATAGCAAGCAGGCTGTTCTTTCCCTACACATGGGGAAAAAAGCCCTATGCTGTAAATGTTACACTGTTAAATGTTTTGAGGTGTTGTGTTTGGGTCATTAGGCACACCTTCATAAAGGAAATTTTTTATTCCTTTAATATGATTGCAAATAGCTGGAGGTATCAATACGTACAATTAAAGGACTATGTTAAACAGAACGAACTAAAAGGATTGCTTCTAACACACTCAACAGGAGCAAGAGAAACTCATCTGCATTGGAATATGATTGATTATGATCAGAATCTGTAAGGCGTATCATTAAATACAGTTCTCAGTTTACAATGGTAGAGAGATTTCTTGTTCTGTTTCCAGGAGCCAGCTTATCCTGTCTTCTTAATACAGTTTTTCTCTCAAGACTTTTTTGATCATTACTTTTTATAAGGATTACACTGTGACATTCAGTTTAGGGAAATACAATAATTTTTTCTATTCCAGCTTTGTAACTTTATTGAGATGTGATTATGACTGTTTTGATAGTAGTATCATATTTTACAGCATACCTCATTGTTCTTAAGAGGTAAGCAAATCTCAAGTAGAATTATATTATCAAGGACTTTGTTCTCACCTAAACAGAGACAGAAGGGGTACTGAATTTGAAAGGGCTTCAGCAACACTTGGAGCTGAAAACAGATCCATTGAAATTAGCTTGTTGAAAATAAGTTAATTATCCAGTTTCATTGAAGAAATTGATTCACAAAGGAAAGGCAGTGGGGGGGTTCATTACTGCAGTATTCCTTGCAAGAGTTCATTGATGCCCTGCTCTCATGCCATGAGCTGAAGTCTCAGCCCGAGATACTAATTCATGATGATACTGCAGTGCAGCTCATTTCTAAATGTATGTTTTAATGCTGTGCTAGTGGTTCATTCTCTCTCATGATAGAGCAGTTGTGCTCCAGAGAAGGGTATAAAAACATGACCATAAGTGGCCCATATCATTCTTAGCTTGGATTATACAGTGACATAGAAAGAACATGAAAAAGCTGGTATATTTTGCTTGTACCAGGGGTTTGTATCTTGTGCAAAACCTCTGAGGAATCATTAAACAGAGAAGGATGAAATAGTAACTCTGATAAAGAAATAAATAGCAAAAAAACCTAGTGGAAATCAGATGTTTGACCCTTTGCAAACAGAGGAGAACAATTTGTCAGAGCAACCAATGCTCTCTTCAGTCTTTGCAATTGCTTGTTGGAATGGAAATTTATTATAAAAGTGGTAGAACTGCTTTTCCCCCCCTTTTTTTTCTGAGGTCTTCCTAGAAATTTGCAGGTGATGAGAGAAGCCTTCATTCTAATAAAAGAATAGGCCAGCTTACTGATTGGAGAAAATTACATGAAGTTTTTTAATCAAAGTCTCTGTGGTCTGCTGTCTGATTTTCTAGGCCAGATGTCAAATGTTTTTCACTGATGTCGATGTTGAAGTAATCACTAAGCCAATTCCAAGAATGAGTAAGTGAGACTGTAATAACATT
The DNA here is from genome assembly GCA_013400215.1 of Cisticola juncidis. Taxonomy (NCBI): domain Eukaryota; kingdom Metazoa; phylum Chordata; class Aves; order Passeriformes; family Cisticolidae; genus Cisticola; species Cisticola juncidis. Next base: position 596,757 of record VXBR01003618.1, on the reverse strand, counting down.
TCATTTCAGTATTACATAAGCTTTTTTTCCCAGCTATGAACAAAGTAACAGGACCCTCTGATTCAATATAATTACACAAACTATTACTTCGAAATTTGTGAGACAGTTTTATGTGTGGGCAATTGCTCTATACATATATATGGGAGGTTTCAGTACAAAATGCAAAAACACATTTACAAAGTTTTATATTTTTAAACATTTACATTTAATTTAAAACATAATTACATTTTTCATATTTAATCTATTTTATTAAGTTTATCTTTGCTGCTACAGTATTAACCAGTAATTTGAAAGGCAAGAATTTTCTAGAAAAAAGACTTTGCAAACTGAAAATAGGGAGAGAAAGAACTAGCTGGCTCAAAGGATGATGTACCTTTGTGAGTGAATCTCAGCTGAATATTGTGCGACTTTGGTATCAGTTTAAATATTTTAATCTGTTTTTATGTTTTATGTGAAATATAATCAAAGTTACTCACAGTGATGTAGAGAACTGGTCTAGAAGAACTAACTCAAAACTTAAGGAACACTGTAGCTGTTTCAAGAAGAAAGTAGTGATATAATGAAACAAATGTCAGAGATAAGTAGAAAAAAAAGCAGATCTAACTAATATGAAACTATATACAATGCTCAGAGTAATATTACCCTTTGGGTAAATTAATAAATTAATGGGTAAATTAATATGGATAATTATTAATTCAAAGCTACTCACGTGCCACATTGACCCTGAGCAGAAACTAATAAAATGTTAACATTGCCTCTTCCACCACAATTCACATCTTTATTGGAAAGATATTTCGATGACACATCTTCTGCTTTATCCACTGTGTATTTGGCGAGCAGCTATCCAGTTTGCTGTTCCTACACTGGTGAAAAGCTGCCTTGTTCCTTGGAGAGAATTTCATATTCTGTCACGAGCTTTGCTGTGGTGCTTGGTACTACAGTTCCATAAGCAGCGACAGCATCATGAGGTTTTCAGACTCCTTTTCTGAGAAGGAGCATTATTTATGCTCATTTTGCAGAATATTTGCAGAAGGCATGAGAAGATAGACACAAATATGTGTCACTGTTTTCTGGTTCCCATACAGGATTTTTTTTTGAGAATCCTTCACCTCAGAGCACACTTTGTTCAAAGATCAGCTTGGTCCCTACATGCAGTTGGGATGTTATTTGCAGTATCTGTAATTTCAGCTCCTGCCTCCTGTATCTAAAGCATGTGTACACACAGAGTATGTGTGGAAACCAAAGTCTCATGGTCCAGACAGAGTCCAGCTCCTCTTGCTGGGCACACAGGACAGACACAGGACTCTGAAGCCTGCAGCCCAGGCATCACTGCTGGCTCCAGCTGTAAAACTGCTCCTCTCAAGGGCCTGTGATCTGATCCAAATTAACTTGGCAATTCATTTAGGCAAGACAGACAGACTCATTACAAGGATAGGGGCACTAGATCTTTTAAGGAAAGGTCACCAGAGCAATTTAATGGGGCTTGGGAGCCCTTGAAGAGATATCATTTGGTTTTTCTGATACAGTGGAATCCCTTTTGGCTCATACTTCCTAAGTTTATTCAGTCTCAGAGAGCTACACAACAAGAGAACTTAGATTTCAAACCCCGAGTTTTAAGGTTGAGAAATATGTCAGAAAGTGAAGACAGAATAATAAAATGGGAAGCATCATACAATATTCAAAACAAGAAGTCCTACCAGTGCTATTCCCACAAACAGGTAGAATATAAACAAGTTGGAGAAATACTGCAACAGCATAAAACCTTTAAAAATAGAAGCTTTTAGTTTAGTCACAGTGAACCCCAGGGACAACTCTTTGTCCAGCAATCCTGACTTAGTCTACCAAGTACCTCAGAGAACAGTGAATGCAAGATTGAATATATAATTAATAAGTAGATCAGTTAGAAAAGTTAACATTTCAATTATAAGCTCAGACATGATCTTCTACTATAGACCTATGCCATAATGTAAAACTTTTCCCATAATGTGAGTAGCTTTGAGATTGAGACATGGGCTGAGAGCTCCAGCATTCAGTGATACCTTTCTGCTTTATCAAGCAAAACCATTTTCATGTGCTACCTGTACAGCAAGGACCAAAAAAAATCTGCAGTGATTGAGATAGTCCACTGACACTTTGATAGTGTAATGCTGAATTAAATGAGGAATGTGGAGACACATATGACTGGGTACTATCGCATAAGACAACAGTTCTCCAGAACTGCCTCATGCAAAAAATTTCCATGTGCAGAGCAGTCTCTGCACGCTCAAGTGTTGATATACAGACATCATAAATGTTTGCTTACAGCTTGGGCCATAAATGAGAATTATAATAATCAAGACTGTGCTTTCAGATTTAAAACAAAACAAAACAAACCAAAAAAAAAAAAAAAATTAGCATCACAGCTAAAACTGTTGAGGATAATAAGGTTGCATTCCAGAACATGGGTCTGATTCCATTTATGTGTACTTCATGACAAAGAACCTGTTCCCTCTAAGGTTAATAAAAAGTGGCATGTTGAACTGTCTAGCATTGTCAAAGAGAAGCTCTCTAAAAAAAACATCTTGAAAATCATATCTAGTATAACTGCCTAGACCATGTAAAAATATGCCTTCAATAAATAATGAATAATTTTCATTATTTATCAATTTTTCAATATTGTTGCCTCTCCACTTGCTTGTTGAAAATATCTTATTTTCTTTTAATCTGTGTTTGAAATTGCTCACCCAACTTTTTGTGAATTTTTGTTTCTCCATAATTTCTTATTTCAGTTGTTTTCTTAGCTACAGTGGGTCACTGGAGACTCATATAATTGTTTCTTACTCTCTAGTTGGATGTGTGAAATTGTAGATACAGAGCCTCTGATGTGAAAGCTCCTGGAAAATAAATACCTGCAATTGTTGAGCATGCAACATTAAAATATGTTTTATGAGATGTTCATGGCAATAAAAAGACACTTCCAGAAAGTATACAGGAAGAAAAACCCTGGTATGAAAACATCCGCAAATCATTTTTTATTTTGTGTAAGTATTTATGGAAATAGTATTTGCTGTAGTGGGCTAGAACTTACACAAACAATATTTTTCCTACTCTTCAGGGAAGCAGAGGAATAACACATAAGTAAATCATTCAAAAAATGTATTTTTCTTAAAATATTACGGTTTCAATATTTTGAAGACATGAATTGGTCAAAACCTGATTATTGTGACACAATCAAACATGTCAAAGCCCACACTGGTGAATGCAGACTGAACATTTAAAATGGCATCAATAAAAAGGTAGGAGAATTCTTGTATTTACCATCCCCAAAATATGGCTTTCAGAATCTTACATTCACTTTGGAAGCAGAATATTTTGTTTGATTCTTGGTAATAAAGACTGTAAATACGACTCCAAACACATTCTTAATAAGGCTTCCCATAGCCAGAAAAATAAAGCTAGTCTTGGGAGGTCACCAAAAGGAGGAGGATGACAGAACAGGTAGTTCATGCTCTGTGTACTGGCTCTGACCACTGAGATGCTTCTTCCATCTGCTCTGCTTTCTCCCTTCTCCTATCTCTAGCTGTAACATAAACAGCAGGACCCTGGCTCTTTGGAGTGTGGACTGTGGCAATTTTCCCAAATGGAACTGCAGATCTTCCCAGTGTCCTGTGAACAGAGCAACAGCACAAGTTTAGTAACCACTGCCACTGGAAAAGTAAAAAGCTTACTGAAGGAAGCTGAGGCTGAAGAGGAGAAGTTTCCATAAGGAAAGCTCAGGGAAAAATAACCTCAGGCCGTTACAGAATGAGGATGGTCACCTCACAAACAGGAGGACCTGAGATAAAGGTGTTTATCTGCCTCTGTTTTCAACACAGAGGATGGACCAAGGAGGTCCAAGGAGGATGGACCAAGTGCCCTGAGCAGGAGGACCATGTCTGCAAAAAATTATCAACCCTGAAAATGTCTACCTGTAATTGTGCGGGATCTGCTGCTCCAGCTGGGTCTCACAAATCTATAGAGCCTCTTGGGATTCATCCAGGAATTCCAAGCTGATGTCGTCACAAAATCAAATTCCAGATAACCAGAAAGCTCATGAATCACTGGTCCACTGCCCATTTTGAGAAGGATACAGGGCTGTCTGTCTGGCCTGTTTGAGGGGGCTTGGATAAAAAACATAAATATTTCTAACTATCAAGACTTTTGTAAATGGGAAAACTGTGTTCAGCCCAATGGCTGCCAGAATGTGGGTGGGACAAAGAAATCTGTTTTTAAAAAAGATGTGTTCAGAGAGATAGAACAATTAGTTTAATCTCAATGACATGTAAAAGCAAGACTATAGTGGAAAAAATAGACGATCATCAAGGTGTTGGAACAAAGGAAGAAAATGGTTCCTCACTGCATTTTATAGCAACCTATCTTAGGGACAGTCAAAATGGTAGATGCACATTCATAAAGGTATATTCTATATATTGAAGCTATAAGTGTGAATTGCAGGCAGTTTTAGCGAAGAAGAGGGCTAAAGGAAAAATATCATTCTCCAACAGAAACATATAAAAAACTAATAGTTTGAAAGGAGAAAGCTAACAAGTCTTTGTTAATGAAATAAGATGAATAAAATGTGGTATTAGCTTTTGGAAAGTTAGGAACAGTTTCACCCTGTGCTTTGAATTGGGCAATAATATCTGTTTGCTGAACTGATCCATACACAGCGTTGAGCCTTGCTGTTTCCTTTTATTCAGACTGATGATTTTGCTAATGCATTTTCCCCCCGGGGTGTATTTTCCAAAGTGACTCCTCCCTAACTCCTGATATACAGGCCTTTCTATTGACAGCAAATGAGGTCATGACTTACCATTTTAGGTGACTGGACAACACATTCTTACTGGAACTGCCACAAAGCTGTGCTGCTGTCACCCCTCAGACCACTCTTGGTGACATGTTTCACCATGGCTGTACCTATAGACACAGCTGTCAGTGGGTTACTGCTGTGTTTGTGAGCTTGTGTCATTGTGTTACAAGCCAGGCTCATTTCACAGAGCATGCATCCCATCAGAAAGGCACCTTTACTTACACTAGCTGCAAAACTCATTTTACACAGCCTGTTTTAGCCCATCACAGCAGTATTGTGTACTTTGCATTAAGTAAAGGACATGCTATTCTGATTTCTTTGAAGATGATGTGAAAGGTGGGCTAGCAGTACAATCCTGATCATGGTCCCACCTTTTCCTCAGTCTGAGTAATCAAAGCAATTCCACTAATCCCTTCACAGAGATGAGAGCGGCTTAGTTGTGTTCACGACAATGGTTTGCTGTTTTTCAACTGGGGCTTTTTTCATGAAATGGTGTCTGAGGCAAAAGGACACTTTGGGGGTGCAGCCTTGAAAATTTGGCACCTCAGTGAATTTAATATCTCTGCACTGTCCTGCAATATTTCATTAAGAGCTGAATCTTTCTTGTCATATTTAAAAGCCACAAAGACTCTGCAATTCAGTGGAATTCAGTGCCTTAAGATTTCACGCTAAGACTGATCTAGGATTTGGGTTTTCTTATGGATATTTCCAGGAATGACTGAAAAGACAGCTGCAAATTACAAACACCTTGTTATTAGGAATGTTCCAGGGGAGATAATATACTTCTATAAAATCTTCTTGATTTGTGGGATAAATTATAGTCTTCCAACACAAATCTTGGTTAGTGGCAAGCTGACCATGAGCCAGCAGTGCCCTGGCAGCCAGGAGGGCCAACCCTGTCCTGGGGGCATCAGGCCCAGCATGGCCAGCCAGGCAAGGGAGGGATTGTCCTGCTCTGCTCTGAGCTGGGGCAGCCTCACCTCCAGTGCTGGGGGCAGTTTTGGGTGCCATCATAAAAGAAAGATATTAAACTATTAAAGAGTGTCCAAGGGAGGGCAACAAAGATGGTGAAANCAGGAATGACTGAAAAGACAGCTGCAAATTACAAACACCTTGTTATTAGGAATGTTCCAGGGGAGATAATATACTTCTATAAAATCTTCTTGATTTGTGGGATAAATTATAGTCTTCCAACACAAATCTTGGTTAGTGGCAAGCTGACCATGAGCCAGCAGTGCCCTGGCAGCCAGGAGGGCCAACCCTGTCCTGGGGGCATCAGGCCCAGCATGGCCAGCCAGGCAAGGGAGGGATTGTCCTGCTCTGCTCTGAGCTGGGGGAGCTTCACCTCCAGTGCTGGGGGCAGTTTTGGGTGCCATCATAAAAGAAAGATATTAAACTATTAAAGAGTGTCCAAGGGAGGGCAACAAAGATGGTGAAAGGCCTTGAGGGGAAGCCATATGATGAGTGGTTGAGGTCACTTTGTTGAACCTGGAGAGGAGGAGACTGAGGAGAGAACTCATCACAGTCCATGAATTTGTCATGAGAGGCAGAGGAGGGGCAGACACTGATCTCACCTCTCTGGTGACCAGTGACAGAATGTGAGACAATGGCCTGAAACTGTGTCAGGAGAGGTTTAGGTTGGATATTAGATAAAGGGTCTTCCCCCAGAGTGTGGGTGGGCACTGGAACAGTTCCACAGGGAAGTGGTCACAGCACCACACCTGACAGTGTTCAAGAAGCCTTTGAGAAATAGACTCAGGCACATAATGTGACTCTTGGGCGTGGTCCTTTGTAGGGTCAAGAGTTACACTCAATGATCCTTGTGGGTCCCTTCCTACTCANCTGAGGAGAGAACTCATCACAGTCCATGAATTTGTCATGAGAGGCAGAGGAGGGGCAGACACTGATCTCACCTCTGTGGTGACCAGTGACAGAATGTGAGACAATGGCCTGAAACTGTGTCAGGAGAGGTTTAGGTTGGATATTAGATAAAGGGTCTTCCCCCAGAGTGTGGGTGGGCACTGGAACAGTTCCACAGGGAAGTGGACACAGCACCACACCTGACAGTGTTCAAGAAGCCTTTGAGAAAGAGACTCAGGCACATAATGTGACTCTTGAGCGTGGTCCTTTGTAGGGTCAAGAGTTACACTCAAGGATCCTTGTGGGTCCCTTCCTACTCAGCATGTTTTGTGATTCTGTGATTTTAAACTTGATCTGATATCTCTGTAAAAATCTAGCAGTACATTAAAAATTAGTTACTCCTTCAAACCACACAATATGATACACATAGTGCTGGTGGAGAAAAAAGATTTTTGGTGTTTTTAAACTGCTGAAACTTTAGTTTGACTGGCTTGACCTGTATTTGGGAGCTGAACAGGGCAGAAGAATTAATTTTCTCCTCTTATAGTCTCTTAATCACTGTCCAGGACATGTTCCAGTATTGACGACAACTGCAAGCCCCAAAAGACAGCCTTTACAACAGAGTGCAGGATAAACAGCCCTGCAGCCAATTGCTCCTAACTCTCAGAATAGTGAAGATGGCTTCACTCCAAAATTATCACAACAGAGACCACACAGATGGGAAGATAAAAGTTCCCTGGGTGAGCTGCTAACAATGCAGACCATTTTGCTCTGCAGCAGTGGGATGCAGAGGTAAAGCCACCTGTGCTCTCATGACGCCACCGAAATAAAGGCCAGGGCCCGATTGCCTGATGGGTGCTCTTTTATTATCAGATATCAGGTGTCACCTGCAACTTCATGTCTCAGGCAGTAAGAGAGAATCCATCTGTCATCTTCCAGTGAATCTCAGTGAAATTTCTTCTCTTTTGAAATTGAGACCATTAGATTGGCGAAGCAGATGTAAGATAGGCCAGATGTTAAAATAGAATTCCCAAATCTTTAAGGAATTTTTTAGAAGAGTTTTGTTGGAATGGAAAGATTTACTGCCACATTTACTTCATGAACAGAGACTGTATTTCATTCAGTATGATGCAACTAAACAATAGATATGCCTGGATTTATTTTGCTCATCATATAGGTCTCCAAAGGGTCTAAATAATTTGTAACCCTTTAAAATTAATGGTTGAACATGTCAGTGTAAAATTGGCAGGTGAAGATAAAATGCTCATTCAATGTTTTATGCTTTGAAATTCCAGCTTTGCTTTTGTTTTGGAAGAGTTTATGGTATCACTACTGAAATCCCAGCACAGCTTTGTGGGACACAGGTCTCCCATACTTAATTTCTCATGAGTGCAGCAGGCTCTGAGATGCAGTGCCAGGCTTATCCTGTGAGCCACTACATCTCCTGCTATACCTTTGAAGCATCCACAGGAAAACAGAGAGAAATCCTTTCTCATCTGCTCCATGTCATGCCCTACTAGTAAAGGAAAAGCTATGATCAGCTCTTCTCTCACTCCAAAAAAATTTTAGGGCTTAGAATAGTGTGTCCAAGGCTTTTTTTCTGCCGTCTTTTCTCCAGCTGTGTGATGGCAGGAGTATGGTTAAGAGAAGTAATAGTACTCAGTAAGACAAATTTCTGTGAAAGCTTTCAGCTTGATACTTAGTGATACAAAAAAAAATAACTGTAGTTAAGCCCAAACATTTTCAATGTGCTTTTATATTTATTGCACCAGGGCATTTTCTGGTACTGTTATGATGGATACTATAGATTTCAACAGTTGCAAATCGTTGGGAAGTCTTTATAGTGTTATCCAAGATGCTGACTTACTTACACTAATAAAAGGTGGCAAAACTAAAGTTGTATTATGTGACTGAAATTAACTTTGTTATTTTAAATGATGTTTTACATTAATCTTTGAGTCTCATGTTCTTCCTTAATTTTAGTTATAAAATAATTTTTTGCAAAGGTTGAATTTAACTTTTATTCTGGCTATATATGCACAGAACCTTTATGCAGGAAATTAAAATAAATCAGGTTTCAAACCTCACATTCACATTTATGGCTAAGTTTTAGCCTCACCTTAAGAGATGAAAAAGGGAAAGCTGAAGATGAGCTGATTAGGTTTTACTGTCAGAAAAAGAACTAGGCTGGAACTTTTAACACTACATCCAAAAAACCCCAGTAAAATAATATAGTCATATTTTCCTAGAATTTATTTTCCACTCTTTTGTACCAGCTTTTCTTGTCTCTAAATTTGAATGTCATTGTATACATTGTGTACATTGCATATATTATGCACATTTTTCAAGCTCAAAACATTTCCAGCCTAGCCCCTCACTGTCTTTATGAGTTGTAAGCAGCTGAACCAGCCTAATTCATACAGAGAATGTGTGTGTGGAACCAAGGGTTGCATACACTATGCAGCTAATCAATTATAAATCTTAGTTCCTTCAGGGAAAATGATGTACATGACCTGGACTTTTCTTTCAACCAGAAGAGTCAGTTCAGCAGTCCCTTCTAATGTCCTGGTAAGTTAGTTTCTCTGCTTAGTCATCCAAACCCTCCAACAACAGGTAAAATTTGGATTGTGTGATTGTGCTTCACAAAAGCTCTGTCCACACAGCCAAAATGATCTCTTAGGAATTGGAACAAATTAATAGAATTAGTGTTAGCAAGTCATTATCCCTTATTTCTGAATGAACTCAAATATAAAATTTAATAGTATTATGATATTATTGATTGGTTACTCTATAGAGTCTGCCATTCATATCAGAAACAAAAAGTTATTAGACATTATGCCTATTTAAATGTAAGGTTTTCAAGAGGTCCTGGCAGATTGCAAACTTGCATCTCTTTTCCACACTTAGCAAGTTGGAATCATATAGTAAATAAATAGTCACATCTTATTATAAAGATATTCTTGAGACTAAGACACTTGCATTTTAAGGTATCATTAAGTTAATTCTTATGATTAGATAAAATTTGAAAATTTTAGTATGAAATTTGCATAGAGAAATCGTGTCTCACTAACTTAGAGGGAAGTTCTTTTGTGGAGTCAGTGAACATAGATAGATAAAAGTGACCAAATCCTCTTAGCATACCTTGAACACTAAAAGAAATCTTCAAACAAAGAGCTATAAAAATCGGGACTCCATGGTTCTAAGTCATCTAAAAGTAGAAGAAATGAATAGTTATTTTTTTACACTGCAAAGGAGTTAAAAGAGGAGTTCCTTTCAGATCAGTGCAGAGACTTGGTTATTTAATATATGTATTAATACAGTGGAAGACCGTTTGGTACAGAAATCATGGTCTAAAATTATTCAGATTACTTAAAATGAAAGCTGAGAAGACTTGTGGAGGATGTCACAACTCTGTGAATGAGAAATAAAATGGCAGATGAAACTCATACTGATGAACACAAGGTTATGTAAATAAGAAAAAAAATTATAGGTTATAAACTAGCCATTGCCATTCAAGAAAACGATGCTGTAGTTACAAAAATTACATGAAAACATCATTTCCTTAGCAATAACTGCAAAAGAAATATTAAAAATTATTAAGAAACAAATAAAGTTCAAAGCAAAAAAATATGCCATTGCACAGACACACAGAACTCTTACATATTAAACAGTTAGTAATTTGGAAATTGTAATAAAATAAAATACAAATGTAATAAAATAAACAGTGAGTTATTTAACCTGAAAATTTATATAGTGGAACTAGGAAAAGTAGAGACAAGAAAAAAGTACAAACCTACTTTTTATGAGAAAAGACTAAATAGAAAATTACTTTTCATGTTGGAAAAGAATGAGTGTAGGGAAACATAAATTAATGTCCATGAAATCATGAACGACGTAGAATGTAAAAGGATAATGTTTATTCACTATTCATGTAGCAGAAAAACTTTTATCAATTAAAATTCATGCAAATTTTTACACAGAAGGAAATTCTTTACATGGTTCACAGGGCCAGTTCTACAGTTCGAGTGAAACTGGAATGTAGTGGAGGCCTAATGTATTATAATGAGAACATTCTACTCGAATTGTCAAGCTCAAGAAAGTAGATTCCTTGATTCAGAAAGTAGATTCAGAAAATCCTCAAGACTTAAATTGCTGCGTGAAGGTTATAATAAAGGAAGATTTGCCTTGTTTTCACAGTGGACTCCTTTGAAAAGAGGATTCCTTTTTTCCAGTGTCCACTATCTGTGTAGACAGTCAAACTAAGATTGCACCAGATACCTTCTTCCTGAGAAATACTGCTGGTGCTGTGAAGTTCTAAGGTTTTACTGTTTCTGATAAAAATGAGTACTTCATCAAAGTCATAAAAAATAATTCAGAATATTATGATTTTTTTTAAATGGTAGATTTGCATGTGCATAATTTTTGATTGGCTTCACTGCAATTAGTCCTCTTTCCCCCCATTCTGACCAATGCCACTTTTACACACAGGCATTTAAAACACCTCTTTTTTATAGTTCTGCTGGAGTTCATCTGACACAAACCAGCCTGAACTTCCTGCTGAGCAGAAATGTTAATGGGAGAAGTAATAACCCCAGGTTGTGGATTCAACCTCTGTAAGGGCTGTTTACTTAAAAATTGGACTTGGTGATCTGTGTGAGTTCCTTCCAACACAGAATATTTTGTGAATCTGTGAATTTTAGTGTTGTGTCCCTTTCAGCTGTGGCTCTAACAAAGCAAACAGTGAATGCCCTCTTGGCAGTGGACTTAGGGACAGGTGTAACAGAGCTCCACCCCTAAAAATATCAGATCCTATCAAAGGGAAAGCAGCCTCAATTCAAATTCCTTACAGTAGACCAGCAAAAAAGAAACATGCATATATATGCTTGTTTTGGGGGAGCATAGGGGATGGGTCTTTATCCAAAAAAAAGTTAAAAAGCCATGTTGGAAAGACAGTATTCCTGTCCCACATTTTGAGTCTACTGTGTTCTCTCAGCAGGTCACTTCCCTGTCTTGTGCTTTGATGGTACCACTTGACTGCTTTGGGGATCCTTTCAAAACATTCTCTGTGTCAGCGCAGAAAGCTCCTTTGTTCGCATTTTTATTCACCTGTAATCTCAGAATTAGGCAACCTGGAAAAGGAGCTATTGATGATGTCTTTCAAAGCTTAAAGAAAAATAGACAATAACGTCTCTGTATAAAAAGCAAATAGGTGTTGCCTACCTAAGAAAGTCCTACTTCTTAACAAACAGGTTAAATTGTTTCACATGATTTCTTTTTTTCTTACTAATTCCAATAGCAAGAGAAAACTTTTAACACTTTTTTGATCAGAAATGCAAATTCTTATCCATCCTTGCTTTTTAATTAACTTTTTAATTTTTGAATACAAAGATAGTGTTGATGATGACTGGTAAGCTTGGGCTGAGAGATGTACTGATCTAGTGCTGTTCTTTTGAAATCTGCAGAGAAATGAATCTCAGGGTACAAACGAAATGATAATTGGGATTTCAGTTCATCAGGGTTCAATTCAACAAAATAAATGTTCGGTTTCACAGATTGCTTCTTAAGGTCTTCTTCTGTAACACACATTTTTTTCAAGACTCAAATGACAGTTGAATTTATAATAATTTCTTCTAATATTACCATTGTCTCAATCCCAGAAAGGTACTGTCCAAATCAGAACCTCATTGTGTTCAACACCAGGAGCGAGGGGAAGGAATAGTCAGTCTTTTAAAATCCATGCAGCTGTTTTTACAGATCTAAATCACCTTCTGAAGGTTCCTAACTTGCCTAATTTAACTAATGAGGAAAACTGGAGTCCTAAACACAAATGCCTATACTTCATGTAAATGGTTGCAGCAACCTGAAGTTTCAATACTTGAATCCATATGCACCAGAGTAAAGATGAAGGAAGATCTGTTCCTTGCTGAAGGAACAGAAAAGGTGATAAAAATAAATTAATAAATAAACCCCCTTAATGTAAATTATTTACTTAATATAGCATGTATGGTCAGAGAAGAAAGTAAGATGTGCCTTGAGATCCACAAAGCCATCAACTGGCAAAGCCTAATCTTTTAAGAGCTGGAGTTCTGCACCTCCATATCTTGAAACACAGAAAAACTACATTTTCTGAAAGTCTAAAATAATGTAATCATAGGAGCAAAGAATCATTAAGGTTGGAAAAGAGCTCCAATATCATTGACCCCAACCTCTGACTAAGCACCACCTTGTCAACTAAACCATAGCGCTGAGAGCCACATCCGGGCTTTTCTCAAACACTTCCAAAGATGGTGATTCCACCAAATCCCTTTCCAGGCCATTCCAGGGTCCAGGCACCCTTCTAGTAAAAAGTTTTACAGGACATCTAACCTGAACCTAGAGCAGTTTGAGGCAATGTCTGCTTGTCCTGTCACTTGTTGCCTGGGAGAAGAAGTCAATCCCCACATGGCTGCACCCTCCTTTCAGGGAGTCATAGAGAATGATAAGGTCACCCTTGAGCCTCTTTTCTCCAGGATGAGCTGCATCTCATATGATTTATGCTCTATACTTTTCCCCATCTCCACTGCCCTTCTCTGGACTCACTCCAGCACCTCAATGTCCTTTCTGAACTGGGGCTCAGAACTGGACAAGAGCCCAGTACAGGGGACAGTCCCTGCCCTGCTCCTGCTGGCCACACCGTTGCTGCTCCAGGCCAGGATGCCATCGGTGCTCTCCTGGGCACCTGGGCACACTGGCTGATGTTCAGCCACTGCCAACCAGCATCCCCGGGTCTTTTTGTGCCATGCAGCTTTCCAGACCCTGTGCCCCAGCCTGGGGCACTGCAGAGGGTGGTTGTGTCTGAAGTGCAGGACTCAGCACTTTGCTTTATTGAACCTCACACAGTTAGCATCAGCCCATTGATCCAGCTTGTCCAGACCAGTTAGCACTTCTATTTATTCATACTAACACTTCAAATACACGGAAAATCCATATTCTCAATGGAATCATTCAAAATGGAGCCAATTCATTATTAGATTTCCATCTTGGGTTTAGGTAGCAGATAAAGTTTGAAGACTTCAGTGAATGTGGAGAATTATAAGGCTGAATTTGACATGAAAACATTTTGTGGAATTTGTAACGGGATTTCTTAGAGAAAATGGACATGACGTTTTATGAATGAAGTTTGAGCTATCCCAAACTAGGCCTCAGGTTTGGGCCTGCTGGGCCTCAGTTCTGGCCCTGTATAGAAGTAGATAAGCCTGTGGCGCAGTTAGAATTTAGGTTAAGGTGTGTACATGCTTTAGATAGGACAGTTAGAGCAGAATCACGGTAGCTGCCTTAAACGGAGATTGTTTGCATTCTTTTTCACACTGAAGGCCAATTAGAAAGCATCTGCAATTGTAAATTATTTGAAACTGTATATAACCAGCCATTTAGGGAATAAAGGGGAGAATGTATGATTTCATCATATTGGTTGTGTTCTGTGTTGCTCTGTTCAGCTTCCATGTAGTTAACAGAGACCCTGGCTTCAAGGATTGATCCCTGAGGACTGAGAAAGGGGCTCTTAGTGGCTGCTTCACATGAAGGTGGCTGAGAGGTGGGTTCTGGAGGCAACGCTCCCACCAGCACCAGCAGCAGAGAAGGCTGAAAGCTGGACAGCAGCTGGTGTGCATGGCAAAGCTGTGAAGAGAAAGGCTAATCAAGGGAAGAACTCTAAGCTTCATCTGGATGTGGTCAAGCAGAGGGATCTACTAAAGACATTCAAAATAATGACTCAGACAAATGGTTTTAGCAGTCTGAACTCACCGAATGGGAGTTGTGCATAAATGAGACCACAAAATAGAGAGGACAGAAGACTTATGTGTATGAGTAGTTACAACAGGTTATAGTTGATTTCAAGGAACATATTAAATTAACTAATCGAAATAACACTATTTTTTTCTCATGAAAAAGGAGGAGGTGTCTATGGTCAAATTCCCATGAAAGAAAATATGCAATTTCCATATTGCAGAGGGCTGAAAACATCTGACTGCAGAATCTCTTCCATAAAAGTTGAATTACTCTGAATATTTTTAGTCCTTGTCATAGCTAATTTCAACATGGCAACAAAGAAAAAAAAAACAAAAACCCAAAGATATTACTTCTGATGGGGCTTTTTTTCATTTAAATATAGTATTACAACAAGAAGCAAAATCTGAGACGGTCATAGTTGAGCATATTCGATTAATGTCTGTCCCTGGGACACAGCAAACTCAGTTATATATCTGAATCAGAATTGTAGAATGGCCTTGGTTGAAATGGATGTTAAAAATCATCTAGATCCATCTCCCTGCCATGGACATAGACATCTGCTACTGGACCAGGTTCCTCAAAGCCTCATCCAACCTCACCTTAATCAGTTCTGGGGATGGGGTATCTACAACCCTTACACTAGAGATTTTTTTCCTCATCATTTATCTAAACTCACCATCTTTCAGTGTGAAGCAATTCCCCTTTGTTTTATTACATATTATATACCTGTCTGCATACCCTTGTAAACAGTCCCTCTCCATCTTTCTTATAGCTTCCCTTCAGGTACTGGAAGGCTGCAATTAGGTCACCCTGAAGCCTTTTCTTATCCAGGCTGAACAATCTCAGTTCTCTCAGCCTTCCATCACAGGAAAGGTGTTCAGTCCCTCTAATCTACTTGTGGCCTCCTCTGGACTTGCTGCAACAGGTCCATTTCCTTCCTGTGGGGGACCCCAGAGCTGGACACTATGACTGACCCTCTGCTGCAGGTTGCCAAGGTGCATGTTTCTTCAGGGTAACAATGATCCTCTCTCCACCAGGCTACCTTCTGGACACTGCTTTGTAAGGGCACCTTATTATTGATAAACAAAAAATTACAGCCACTAAGTGTAGAAAGGAATCATAAAAGTTAGTGGGTTACGGTAATTCAATTAGCATTTATTTTTAAGTTAATTTTTAATTCTACAGAAATGTTGATTTTCTGTTTGGTTTTTCAACTCTACACACCTGACATTTATTTTGAGACAAAAGGAAAACTGAGGAAACAAATAAAGAGAAAATATTCTTGCTTTAGCTAATTCCTGCCTGGCAAAAGCTGCCTCGTGGGATATTGTATGTATAGTTCTATACCTAAGCCATCAATCAATAGTACAGGGGCTCAAAGAATCATAATTAAGTTTAACTATATTGTAGACTTGTTACCTGTTTAAAACCACAGAAACAAAAGACATAGATGTCTATGGCTCTGCATTGCCCCTCTCAATAGTACATGGAGTCCACAAAATCTGACATTCCAGAAAGTCTATGCTGTTTCTGATTCTTTCTCACACAGGAAAAAAAAAAAGGGGGGGGGGGGG
>VXBR01003618.1:537844-580693 GCA_013400215.1 Cisticola juncidis | reverse complement strand
GGGGGGAGAAAAAGAAAGCCCCTTTTTTAATGTTGACAATATATTGAATGAAGAAATTAAATGAAAATATTCTGGGAGGGTATACATAATGATAAGAAAGTAAAATAGCAGTGGTTACATTTTCTGTGGTAGACATAATTGATATGTTTGTTGTCTGTGATTCACACATTATTTTAAGTTTCTGAGGGGGATTTTTATTGCAAAATATTCTGCATTTTAAATACTATTTAATTATGGTTTGTTTCCTTAGGGATTATATCACCATGTGACTTTAATTTGGTATATACCCTAAGGGGCAGCATATTTTCAATTATGAAATATTTCCTCCAGAAACAATAATGGTTCAATGATTTATTGCAGGATCCTATTATAAGGTGCCTCATACAAGTGAAATCTGAAATGCAATTGGCTTAACAATATAGTATAGGCAGGACTAAAATGCATGTGAACTGAGCATATGGGCCTTTTTCACAAAAATCATATTTATATACTTTCATCCTTTGCATAATACTTCAATTATTATATCTTGAAAAAAGAACTTGGAAAGCTGAGAGCTATGAAACATTTACATTATTATCTCTTCAAAAAGTTCATTTTTGGACAAGTATCATTTGGATAGGGATTAACTTAATCAGAGATTTTGAATCTTCTTTACTTTAATTTTTAATCTCTTTTTAAAAATATGTCTGAATCTTAAAAAGGCCTAAACCTGTAGTCACAAAGCACTGCTTCAAAAAAGGGGAAAAAAAAGAAAAAAGAAAAAAGAAAGTTTTTAAAGCAGCCACCAGCTGTAAGAGAGATAGTGCAAGCAGCAGATTTGTGACAGAGTGGAGCATGAAACCCATCAGCTGATGAGTGAAAATCCCTGGTTTCTAATTAATCGAGGTACACAGGCCAAGGGATGAAGAGGATCAGGGAAATGAAATCAGGAAAAAGATACCATCAGTCATTTCTGCGGCCCATTGTCATACTTCAGAATCTGCTGTAATGAATCACTCAGGCATTCCACAGATACATTCAAATGGTGAAGAAAATTCATTGTCCGGTGAAGAGTGTTTGATAAAAATCTTTCTTTTCCCCCCTCTTTGTCAGAAGCCTATGATCAGAAAGGGAAATCCAGACAGCACAACAGGTGTGCTTTTGCAAGCCTGGTGAAATCTGCAAATGAACAGAGACACTAAAGAATTTTTTGTACTAAAATTTCACCAAAATGAAAAAAAGTCACTTGTAAGAGCAGGCAGTGGTAAAATGCACTGAAAACAACTAAAGATTAAGGGCATAAAAGGCATAAACGTTTTTCTGGTTGAGAAATTCCTGTCCCGATAAAATCATCTTATATGGTGAGGGTGAACAACCATTTTTTTTAGAATATTTTTGCCAAGTTTAATATTTCCAGTTATTGACATCTGTCTTGAAGAGTTATTAAACCATGAGCTAGCCCAAATTTAAGGCAGCACTAAACTGTCATTCTAAAACTTGGAGGGGTGCAGGAACAACTACCTTTTTTGAAAAGGGGAGAGTTTAATTTTGTTCTCGCAGTTACTTGGTTTCCTTCAAAGACAAAACAAATACATTTAAAGGCAAAGGGTTTTGTTTTTATCCTCTCTTACAGGACTGTACAAACTCATGCAAATACTGTGAACAAAGAGATGCCTCCATTTTGGATATCTGTTATCAAACTTGTGCAAAGGTTTTAGAATTTATAAAAAGATTAGACTGAAAGTCTTCAGAAATTGAAATCCCCTTTATTTAAAACTGGGAACAATGTATTTTTCTCTTTTTTTCCTTTTTTTTTTTTTTTTTTTGCCTATGGCTCAACTTTTTGACCCTGAGCAGTTCTTATTCTAGTGTATTTCTTAAAGTGGTGTCCCTCATTAGGTGACACCAGAATATAATTGTTTTTAAATAATCAGGTGCTATACTAAGATGTATAAGGATGGCTGATTCATTTTAGATTTAATTACCATAATATAGGGGTTTGCTGTCTATAGTATCAATCACTGAGACACTTTATAGTTGATAATATTAAAATGGCAATAATGAGAATTCTGCTTCATGATGAAAATAATTTTAATCATGGGTAGATTACAAATCCATTTACTGTTACGGTTACTGAGAATTCTATTATCTGCCTCCTATTGTGAAAGATGTTGAAACTTGTTTTCAGGAAATGTAAAAGATTATAGAAGTATGCCCTCTATGAAAAGTTTCTATCACAGCAGAGTGACAAAAACCTGCTCAATACCAGGAACTGTTGAAGATGAAACTCGCCAAGTGAACTTGTAGCTGCATCTCTGCATGAACATTTGCCTGGCTGTGCAGATCTATTTATAGGCTCAAGGACAATGTGGGTAGCCAGTTTAGATTCTCACTGTGATCTCTTCTACTCACAAACAGTACTTAGCCAGGTGACCAGCTGTTGCCTTTGCAATGAAGTTGTTACTAATTACTAGTTCCAATCTAATGTATAGACATAGAAATCTAGAGTGTAGTTAGTTTTCCTGGTGGCTGTACCTCTGATCTTTTTCTGTGACTATGGACCTATCATCTCAATTTGTATATATATATATATTTTTTTTTTTTTAAATTCTGTTCAACACTAAACAGCTACTACTACAACAGGGCTGCCATCAGGCTAGGGTTACCTGTGTCTCTTCTATAAACACATTAAAGCTGCTACCATAGATTCCTAGAATGATTTGTGTTGGAAGGGACCTTAATGATCATCATGGTTCCAACCTCCCTGCCATGTGCAGGGGCTCCTGCCAGTAGAACAGGTTATAGAACAGGTTACTCAAAGCCCCACCCAGCCTGGTCTTGAACACTTCCAGGGATGGGGCATCCACAACTTTTCTGGGTAACCAGTGCCTCACCAACCTCACAGAAGAGTTTTTTCCTCATATCTAATCTAATTCTACCCTTTCAGTTTAAAACAATTAGCCCATGTCTTATCACTGCACACCCTTGTAAACAGTACCTATCTTGCTTTCTAGTAGGCCCCCTCAAGCTACTGGAAAGCTGATCTGACATCTCTCCAGAGCCTTCTCCTCTTCAGGCTCATCTTCATAAGAGTGGTGCTCCAGCCCTCATGTCATCTTCCTGGCCCTTCTCTGAGCTTGCTCCAGCAGGTCCACGTCCTCCTGATATGGGCACAAGAACTGGATGCAGTATTCCAAGGGGGTTTCACTGGTGTAGAATAGAATCACCTCCCTCTGTCTTCTGGCCACACTCCTCATGATGCAGCCCAGGATGCAGTTGGCTTTCTGGGGTGCAAGTGCACATTGATTATATTGAGTTTCTCATCAAACATTATCCTCAAGTCCTTCTTGTAAGAGAGTCTGTCCACTTGGGCATGAAGCTATTGACAGCAAGTCTTTGAGCACAACTGTCCAGTCAATTTCTTACCCATGAGTGGTTCATCCATTACTCCACATCTCTCCAGTTTAGAAACGTTAGACCTTTCTAACGTTAGGCACAATTTTCCTTTAGTGAAGCCGTGTTGGTCGTGATCAATCACCTCTGTTTTCTTTGTGCCTTTGCAGGAGCATCTGCTCTATGATCTTCCAGGACACTGAGGTGAGAATGACTAACCTGTTATCCCCCAGATCTTTCTACTTTTCCTTTTTAAAAATGAGGGTTACATTTCCCCTTTTCCTGTCAGTGTGTGGCTTAACTCCTTTCTCAGCCAGTTCCCTCAGGACACACAGATGCACCTCATCAAATCCTACGGCCTTGTGCACCTTCAGGTTCCTTAGAATTCAGGTTCTTGAATCTAATCTTCTCCTACATTGATGGTTCTTCAGTCTCCCAGTCCCAACTTTTTCCTTCTGATACTCAGGCAGTGTGACCAGAGCACTCTTCCAGGAAGCTTGAGGCAAGTATGGGGATTGTGACATGCATCCCAGAGTCAATCTACTTCTGAAGTACAGTTGTGTCTTGAAGGGTTGAAGATCTCAGATCATTTCCTATTCACAAAATGGCCAGGTGGGAACACTGAACTCTAAATGTCCCTAGCTGGCATCTGCACTGGGAGAAGGGGTTGGGACACAGAACGATTGGACAAGGGGATTTCCAGGCTAGAAGTGATTTTTCCTGGAGCGCACATGCTGCTGCTGCTGCACCCCTGCAGTGCTGGAAGAGCTGTGATGTCTAAGAGCTGTTCTGTTCCAGTTTCATTTAAAACAAACAAAGAAACCACACTGAAGTAATTTTAACGCAGGATTTTGGACAGGGTCTTGTACTGCTGAAACAAATAGCATAAGCTTTACCCTGTTGGACCTTTTTCTGAAACCCTGTGTGATTGTGTGTGCACATATACATTAGCACTGCTTTGATTATATAATGTAATGAGCTCAGTGGATTTATTCTGGATTTACACTATGGAGCCTCAGAGCAGAGTTTGGAACAGTGTCTTGTCTTTAAGATGCCAGTTTTCTAAATGCGTTTCTTTTCTTAAGGATACTGATGAAAATTTATTACTGATTTTTCATGCATAACTTTGCAATGGAATCAGATTTTTCTGTTCCAGCTTCATCACCGTTTCTGAATTGGGATTAAAAATTTTTACAAACTTAGTACAGAATCAGTTATCATCAAAGTCCCCAGGAGCTCATTTACTGGTGTGCAAACTGCGCCCCACACTGGTCCCCTGCTTTGGAGGAACTCAATGAATAAATTAAATTTCCAGAGACAGCCAGCTTTATAATCCTGGCCTACTGCTCTCCCTTCCTACTTGCATAATTTTTTGTCATTCTGGGCTTCATTCTCTGTGTTTGGCCTACATTGCTGACCAGTGGGTCTGAGAGGAGGGACGGCAGGGCTCAGAAGTCTGGGAGCATGACTTTCAGGGAGCAACGGGCAAAACAGTAGATGGCTACAAAAGCAGCAAAATACATTTGTAAAATTGGCTGTCTATGCAGAAAAATTCTAAAATATACTGTCTGCACTTTAATTTGCATGAGCTATACCATTAGTAAAATGAACAATAATAAATATAGAATCAATCTGGGTTTTTTTTTACAAGAAACAGATGTCTTCTTTTTTATTATATCAGTCTCCTCAAATATATTGCTACTGAACCTTATTAAGCAACCATAATTTTATCTGAACAATAAATCTTTTGCTTTATTTTTTATCTTGTGTTTAAAAAAAGCATAACACAAAAGAAAAAACTTTACAGGTAGCATGATCTTCTTTGAGAAAAAGGGAAATACCAACAGCAACAAAAAAAAAAATCCTCATTATCAGTCTATTTTGTAACTCAGAAAGACTATTTGGAAAGGTTTTCATCAAAGCGATTTTTTGCAGATAGCTCAGAGGTGATCAGGATGTATACCCCACTTCTTCAGGACTCCAAATATTTATCATATATATGTTTGCTTGAATCTTGATAAGGGTGAGATTTGGGACTTATGGACACTGAGATAGGATGTCACCTGAGACATTCATCTGATTCTGAATGCAGACAGAAGGAAAGTGCCTAGGAGAGGCCAGAAAAGAGGGAGGGAGAGAGTAAGGGATACTAGGAATGGACAGCCCTTGTTCCCAGCTCTAATATCCCGCTGCAATTATTTTGTGGACATCCACTCCTTGCCTGCACAGGAGATAGGGCTATAAGTGTATGTTATTTTTTAATTACAAGGGGGTAGAAAAAATCCTGATGATGGGCTGGAAGGTGCCATTGCATTGTTATTTTTTTCTCTCCCTTCGTTTGCTGATTATGTGAGCTGGGCTCCTTTGCTAGCCGATGATAAGCAGAATTTCCATGTTCTCTGCATAATTAATCCATCTCTGCCTCTCTTCATGCCAACTCGCCCGTTATCGCCGGCACATGCCTGAATTGCAAAAGAATCCGCTCTTCAATTGGAACTTATTGATATTCTAAGAAAAAAAAGAGAGGGGGAAAAAACTGAAAATCCTTAAGTTTAAGCCGCAGATTTTTAAATGGATTAATTTCGCTGCAATCGCAGCCATCTAAGGCGGGAAGGCAGGCAGAGCAAATTGAAAGCATCTCCATGTTTGCAGAATTGGGTCCAGAATGCTGAAATATACTGGCACAGTTCTCTTTTAAAGTCAGAAAATTACCATTCATTTACATCACATGAAATACTTTTTTATGCTAGAAATATTCAAGAGACGTTCCTTAAATGCCTGCTAATGCTAGATAACATTTCTAACTTTCAACATTTTGCTAGACTTTGATATGACATGATAGGAATGCCTGCCAGTGTGGAATATTATATGTACCCGTAATCTCTTTTTATCACATATTTAGATTGTATCATCCTCTCCCTAAACCATCCTGAAGTAGTCTTTAAACAATGTACTCTGTGTCGTAGGCTCCTATTTACTATAGTTACACAAGCCAAACTTGGTAGGGCACATTTAGACTTTGTCCAGTACGAAGGGTTTTTTAAAGTGACAACACACGATCCTAAAAATACAGTTCATCTTTTTCTACCTTTCACAAAGGTAGGTTGCATTCCTTATGGTCCTTTCTACATTTAGAGAGTCTGTTTTCATTAATTTATAACATGTGATGTGTTTTGTTATTTCGATGCAGCTCTTGAGGATTGTACTTACATTTTAAAAGGGCTCAGCTGTACTCCATACCAGCCTGGACTGCATCTGGAATAACAAGGGCTAGTGGCAAGCTAGGACTTTTCCTCAAATAGTACGAGAATCTAAATATTCTTCTCCTTTTATTTCTCTAAAACTAAATTCACATCCTTCATTTCCTTGACCCTGGGAAGCAGCAGCATTCGGCAACACAGAGATTTCTTTAATGCCTCAGCTAAGCCACAACGTATCTGGCATTCCATGCCCATATGCTAGAAATCAGCAATTTATGCTGCTGTAGAAGGAAATGTTGACACTCACAGTTAACAGAGGGGGAAAAGTTGCTACGCTGACTGCAAATGGAGATTTAGCTGTTAAGAAATCTTTGTTGTTATTAGATGTCTTTCATTTGAAAAATACATGGGAAAGAAATAAAAAAAAATACAGGCACAGGCTCATATCAGAGAGGAAAAAAACAGACTTACAGCAAAACAATGATATTTGTGGCAACATCTGTTTCAGATACAAAACAATGAGCTTAATACATGGTTGGACCATCTTACCCTATAAAATTAGCACTTGTAATGAATTTTATATCACCAGTAAGGAAAGAAAATGCTCCTGTTCTAGTTTGGATTCTCAGGCAATAAAAAACACCATACAAGAATGACTAGTGATCACATTAGGATATGTTTTTGTATAGCAGAGAGAGAACAAAGAAGGTTTTCTGTTTGCTTCACAATGATTGACAGTCTTAAAGCACCAGTGAACTTGAGGATATTTCTGGCATATTACAATTTTAACATTACAGTTTGGGGAAAATCAAAATGTTTGAAAATGCTTGATACAGAAAGCTGTTGTATTTACATTCAACTCTATAAGCTGCTAAGAGAAATAGTTAAAATCATATTTAAGATAATCACAATATTTAAATATCTCTGAAATGGTATACTTAGCACATGAATAAAATCTCTAAAGAACAAGATTTTAGTGTTCTTTCTGCATTTATCTGTAGCATAAACAAGTAAATAATAAATAATTAGCAGTATTCAAAATTGCTGGATATATGCATTTCCAGTTCTGTACTATTTTGTTAAAAATAATAGTTTTCAACCTAATTTGAGAGAAAAAATAATGAGTACTAGATTATATATGTGTACTGCATAATATCACAGAACTTCCTGATCTCTTAGAGTGAAATCCTGGCTCTTTTCAAGTCAATCACAAAATCCATATTGCCTTTTAATACACCTGCATTTCAGCAAAATTTTAGTAGTAAAATCGTGTTTAATTAAGCTTCCATGACAGTCAGTGTTGATTATTTATATCAGAAAGTTTCTTCTAATAATTTATACCCCAAACTTACAGCACTGGCATCATTATGCCACATAAAAAAAATTCAAACATTCTAAACTTATTTTAGCTATAAGTAAAATTGTAAATATTAATTAAAACCACATGTCTTTTATATTTATTATATCTATTTATATTCCACCTTTTTATTATCCTCCTATTGTACATAATAGCATTCTGTAATAATTATTTAAGAAACAAAAAATTTCCATACTCATTTAGGAACCAAAATTTCTGTACTAATACTTGGAAGGATTTTGTGGAATAGATTTTTTGCACCTGAAAAGAACAGCAACAGCCACAGAAATGAGGAAAAAGGGATTTGTAGCACAGCAATATTCCAGTTATTCACCATATTTCAGCATTTGTTTCATATGATAAATATAAATTTCTCAAGCTCCTTGTTATCAATCTTTGTATTGATTCAGCCTTTTAGAAGATCAACATGTAGACAAATAAAAAAAGACATTAGTGCTCAGCAGAAATGTACCCTCATTTAGAAGCCTAGATTCAGTGCAAATCAAATGACTGCAATTTATCCATGCATGGCATTGCCTGGCATTAATCTATCCTCAATTTTACAACTGGAAAGCAACTGTAAATGAATTGCCAATTGATTTGTAAATTTTACTTAGAGAAATTTCCTTGCTCCTTCTAAAAATAATACCCTGTTTAATTTAGGGTTTCTGGGTCTGCTCAGTACATAGAATCTCTTTAATGTGCCGGTCATCTCTGGACAGTTTTGCAGTGAAGCCTGCACCAAGGAAGCTGGGAACCCTTTTTGATGCTTTCCTGCTGCATCCTGAGCTACCTGGCAGGAGGTGCAGCACAAGCACCAGATTTCAACCCGTATCAGCTACGGTCAAGAGATGAATCAGAATCCTACGGAGTGCCATAGAGGCAGAGGGATTTGCCAGGCTGCATTCAGAATATAGAGGTTTTATTGTTTGTCCTGGCAGGCATACAACATCTGTAATGTAAAGACTGACTGATATTTAGAATCTTTGGGAATCTGTTGTGCCTACCCACTTTCACCTTCCTGAAGATATGAAAGAAAACCCAAATCATGATGGAAGTGTGGCCATGAGTGTGGCTATGTTATTAGGTGTCCATTGTGTTAACTCTAGTAAGGACACCTAAGAAATCAGTTGTGATATGCAGCCCACAAAGAAAAACCCTTAACAACCAAAGAGAAAAAATACTGTAGGCAAGCACAGAGTATTTGATTAAATAAAAATACTCGTATAGGTTCCATTAAGAGAATTTGGCATCTTGTTATTATAATAGTAATTTAAGTAAAGAATAACACAAAATCATAACTCAGTCTGAACAACTAACCAAAAACTCACTCTTCCATAGGAATCAGTGGGTAGATGCAATGGGAACCTCTTTTTGGAAAGGAGCCTTGATAAAGGTCCTCAAATCATCTTTGGCTTAAGAGTTGATCAGTTACCTACCTGCACATGTAATCTCCTGCTGTAGATATGTAGCAGTAAGAACTTAATAGGGAGTTATGAGGGAACAAATAGATTCAGAGAAGTCCAGCTGGATAGATGTCTCACTTCATTTTAATAAGAATAGATTTGCATTTTCATTTTACATCCTGCTCAAAAATGTACCCTTGACTCCAACTCTAACCTCCAAGATGAAGAATTATCAGTAATAGTAAATAAATAACCTGCCAGATATTATCACATATTCTTGTGTCTAAGTGTTTAGGTCTTAGATAGGTGTTTAGGTTTAAGAAAATACAATCTTTTCCTATGTACTGCAATATAGCCAAGGTATCCAAGAAATTCTCAGTGATAGATACAGGGAGCTTTTGCCCCTTCCTTACTCTCTCTCATTTGTTTTCCTCAGGACCTGGGAAGAAAACTAAAGCTTGTATAATTCTGAACTGAGTTCTATGAAACCAAAGTGAATAGACTATACACAACTTTCAGTGAATGTCAGACTGTCTCCTAAAAAGCACAAAATTATGGGTAAAACACTGAATTTATATGCAGGGTACAATCAATTTTTTTGTGCCACAAATCCTGGCACAGAGC
The DNA here is from genome assembly GCA_013400215.1 of Cisticola juncidis. NCBI lineage: Eukaryota > Metazoa > Chordata > Aves > Passeriformes > Cisticolidae > Cisticola > Cisticola juncidis. The sequence goes on along the minus strand of VXBR01003618.1, from coordinate 570,734 downwards.
TACAAAATTGTTTTCTGTATTAGGAAAAAAATGTAAGATAGAATGTTCGAGAATAGAAGTTACAGTTTAGATGCAAAATGTGTACTTTTATCAATGTATTAAAAATAGCCAGAAAAAGTGGAAAAAATCAAAACTTTTCCCAGCATAATATATTAACAAAGGGATATTTGCATTAAAAGCCCATAAATACATTCAACCTTAAGCTAAAGTTGCTGACAGAGGAAAAAAATAGAGTATTTCCTGGAATCAAGATTGTCAGTGTGTGCTTTATGGACTCACCTTGATTGTTTGTTATTTGTTGAGAGCTGATTGGAATCAGAATCAGATTCAGCCATCCTCTCTGGCCCTGGGGCAGTTTGACTCAGGAACAGGAATGGAGCAAGCCCAAATCAGAAAGAATGTTTTGTAACATTCATTGGTCAGTGATATACAAATGCAGTGGCACAAACCCCCCACTGCATTCACACAGATTTTCCAGAACAATACTTGATGATAGGACTTGAAAACAGAAGGTGGCCTTTGGCAAATAAAAAAGAGGGCAACCATTGCAAAACTAGAAGGATGCAGGCACTAAAATAGCAACTGCAGAAATAGCAGATGAGGATTTCCAGCCTATTGCAAAAGATGGTTCTCCTTGGAGAAAGCAGGCTTTGTGCTCAAGGGAATCCCAAGAACCGGACATTGAATATTTCCCTCCTGGTGCCACATCTGCACAGCTGCTCTGTTGCGTGAGGGCAGATACACCTCAACAATGAAGCACAAATCCCTGGAGGAAAAACTTTCCACTGCAGATCTGTTCCAAGGCAGATTGCAGCCTGGTAATAGACAAGGCAGAGCAGTAGAGTTGCCAGTATTTGACAAATCACAGTAAGTCTCTTTGCCTCAATGAGATAGAGCAAGGAGAGCTCAACTGTCTGAATCTGTGGCATCTAATGAACAGGAACACAATTACCTCAAACTGTTAACAAAGAAAAAATTATTTTTTTCCAAAGCTGAATTTACCATGGGCTATTACAGCTCATAACAAAAGTAAAACTAAAACCTAGACAGAACTGAGCATATTTTTTATTTTTCCATTTGAAACCTGGGATTATTTCCTCCAGGCATTTGGAAGGACAATGCTAGCAGAACCCTGTTTGCCAGTAAAGCTCAGATTTTGGAAATCACCATCAGTCAGCATGAAAATGGTCCAGTGGTATGGAAATGAGCTCATTACTATTATTTTTTTGCTGGCAGACGCACAATTTGTGCTTTTAGAATTTTGAAAAGCGGGACATGAATTGCAAAGAAATAAATGAGTTAACAATATTAAACAGTCAGTTGCTAATTACTGAGCAATCCAAACCTGCGTCTGGAATGCCATGCTCAGACATCCAGCTGGACCTCAGGCCATATGCTATCCTAGATCCTCACAGCTCCCACCACCGTCAAACACCGCAGCGTTGGGTAAAAAGTTCAGTGCACAGATTAAAATATGGTCAGAGTGTATATTTGTAGATACTTTGAAAAGAATAGTAAATATCTGCAATCTACCAGTAAAACTAAAGGATGAGAGCTGTAGGCAGCAAGGTAGGAAATCAATCTGAATCATTGTTCTTGTTTCCTTCTCATTGCTTTGTTTGGAGCAGAAATGTCCAGTGACTCCAGTGCTGTTTTTATTCCATAAGGAGGCTACTTACATAGATTTAGAATGTTACTTCATTCTAGTACCACATTTCAGCTGTCATAGATCACATTTGTAATTGTTCAATGTAAGAAATGAAGTTTATTATCTACTTATTGATCCTGAGGTATAATACTTGGCAGAAAGAAACATAAAGAAAATTCTAATATAATGTAGTAAGTTTTAATGGTGTAATTCCAAGGATAATAATATTGCTAAAAATATTATTCCCGTAAGTATGAAAAGTCATTTACCTTTAGCTCTAGGTTTCTTCTTGGTCCTAGCTAAAATATTAACTTTTAATTTATTTGAATTGTATTTCTTATCATGTATTTTCCAGATAGAGACCACCTACATTAAAAAGTGTACATATGCTTAACTAAACCAGATATTCTATGGTATCTTCTTGTAACAATGAAGATTTCATTAAGTATATTCTTCAGTGGTATGGTTTCTCACATTTACGTCCTATTATCTTGCATATATAAAAAATAACCCATCATAAATAAATTTCAAAATAATTCAGAAAAGTCTTTTAAAAATACAGGCATCTGATTTTCACTTGCACATATTTGCTTACATGTGTTACACTTACAAATTATTTCAGCCTAGATCAGTGATTTGATGTTGGTCAAACAGATCCAATGTTGTAAATTTGCTGGTGATCACAGTCGTGCAATCAGTTGCAATAAGGTAAAGGAATCTGCAAGTTTGGAACAATTCCCAGGAACTGAGTCAATACCCTGCACTCCTTTTGGATGTTTAATTGTTATTCTAATAGGCTTAAAATTGTGGCCAGGGAAAGCACGTAATTTGTGAGTTTTTCATGAGGAAAGTCTGAAGTGGCAGGACTCAAAAATACCCAGCAACATCAAGAATTATTTTCATGATGGTTTCAAACACCTGTAATTCTTATTCATGCAAGCAGTACATGAGTATGGTCATGTAATTAGATTTAAATGAGAGACATATAAACAAATAAGAATTAAAGCAATTAGAATTATAGAATCCTTTAGGTTGGAAAAGACCTGTAAGATTTTCAAGTCCAACCATTAATCCATCACTGTCAAATCCACCACTAAACCATGTCTCTAAGTGCCACATCTACACGTCTTTTAAAGAACTTCAGTAATGGTGACTCCAAACATTCTTGGGCAGCCTGTTCCAATGCTGGACAACCCTTTCTGTGAATTAACTTCTCCCAGTAACCAAACTGCCCTGTCACAATTTGAGGCAACTTCTTCTCATCCTATCCCATTTTACTTGGGAGAAGAGACCTACTCTTACAACCTCTTTTCATGGAGTAGAGAATGACATGGAGTCCCTTCAGCTTCCTTTCCTCCAGGCTAAATACCCCCGGTAAACTCCCCCAGCTCCCTCAGCTGCTGCTCACAGGACTTGTGCTGCAGAGCCTTCCCCAGCTTTGTTGCCCTTCTCTGGACTCTCTCCAGCACCTCAGGGTCTCTTGTACTGAGGAGCCCAAAACAGAGCCCAGGATTCCAGCTGCAGCCTCCCCAGTGCTGGGTACAGGGGGATGGTCCCTGCCCTAGTCCTGCTGGGCATGCTGTTTCTAGTACAAGCCAGGATACATTGGCCTAGTCAAAACTCATAAAGGACAAAATATCATAATAGAAAAATTTGGGTTATACATTTTAAATTCCTTCACGGAAAATAAATATTCCTTCATATACAGATACATGAAGGATCTGGTAGCATCATTTAAGAACGAATCCTCTATGATTTGGACTAATATTTTTCATGCAGCTAGTTAACACTGTGAAATGTAAAGTCAAAATAAAGATTACTCTACTAGCTAAAAGCTGGATATTTGCACATTTGCTTCCCATATTCATTAAACATTTTCATGCAGAAAACAATAAAGAAAAATCTCATGGAAAGCTGAAATCCTAAGCAACTCATTTTCCACTTTAGGAGGGGTCTCAGTGATCACTGTGAGCTTTGTTATTGCTTTATTTGTGGGAATGACTAGCTCTTAAATTGTTCTCTTGCAAATCTGAAACATGCAATAATTTATATTACAGTAATATTTAATAGAGAGCTGAGAATTCTGAGATAGTTTACAAGTGGAGCTACTATTACACTTCTTGTAACATCTTTCCATTAAAAAGTTAACAAACTGGATTAATTGCTTCATGACAATGTTTCTTTTTAAAACCTGCTGTTTCCATGCAGCAAAACATAAATGCTGTATACTGTTACCAGTATTAGTCTGTTTTAAAATACTGCTTTTCTTCCCCCTAAGTTTATGGTGTACATACAGAGTCTGCATTCTATTGCACTGATTCATGTTATAATAACCTAATAAATCAGGGAACTTTAAAGAACTCACACAAATGTATGTGTGTTTTGTGTGGGAACAAAACCAGAGATTCTTCAAGCTCCATGCAGTGATAATAAATTTGTAGATTGTAAAATGTCAAGTATGGCAGATATTAACAATTTGAAAGGGAAAATAATTTCACATTTCTAAACTGAACATGTGTTTACTTACAAATTACATTATAATTACATAATTTTGTCCTCCCTGTTAGTTATGCATACCAAAAGAGAAACCTGGGGACAAATCTGCAAAACACCTGACAAAAATGTAAATGATATCTTGCATTCCTTGATTTACTTGAAAGTTATTATAAAAGTTGCAGCAGCTAAAAGGTATTGATTTTTAAAATAAATGTGTACTTTAAAGGTGACAATGTGTAGTAGAGCATAAGTGTAAATTCAAATGATCTATTGCTTTACTATAAATCATCAAGTGCAGTTATTAATTATGGTATTCATTGGTTTTATAGCCATTTTCACATATCTTCAGAAAGTATATTAATACCAGATAATAAAACTGGAGGTAGATACTACATTTAGTATACTTCTGAAATATAAGTTTTTGAGTGAATATGTTCATAATCTACAGAATATATTACTTTTTTTTTGCAGTAGATGTAGTTATGATTCTTCTCAGAAAAAAAAAGACTTTTAAGAAAAACAAATTGTGAAGTCTGGAGTATCATGTCCTAGGTAGTTGCTGTTGCTTAGAACCGAGATAACTTGACTCAGAGGGCAAAAGCATTCTTTTATTTGATATGAACCTTTTGATTCTATTTTCTGCCCCATTCAAAAGTCATGTTGAATATCTAGATCTTTTGCTTCAAAATTCCGCCCTGAACTACAGGTGAATGAAATGAAATCCAGTCTGTTGACTGTACAAGAGAAAGGTATACGGACAAAAGGTTACAGGCAGCTGATAAAAATCCACTTTCTCAGTGGAATATGTGCAGAACCAGTAAGAAAAGCTCACTTTATGGTAGTTATGATTACTAATTTTCTCGTGTGGGTAAGTGAAGCCTATCTCATGCACCTAGGACAGGCTTCAACCATCTGAACCTGCATTTGCAGTGGATGGACTAGGATGCCTGTTTGGGATGCACCCTGGAATAATTTTACTGCTGCTACTCACTTGGTGAGTAGTTTGGGAACAGGGGGTGTATGCTGAAGCAGTTGTCTACATCAGAAGGAAAAGATCTGCATCCTGCAGCTTGGAGATTTGTGAAATAGGACCCTACCACAGGACAACTGGGTTTTCTTGGCAGGTGCTCATACTATGCTTAAACATTTTTGTGATAATACAAAGAGCCCTAAAATTTAAATGCCACCAAGGAAAGATAGTACCACTTTAGGTGGTTGTACATAAGCCTGTTTCTGTGGTCCTATTCAGAAATTAGTTTCTAATTAGTTTATGATATATGGCAAAATAGATGCTTTGATTTCAGTGAGTGTTATAAAGTAAGGTTCCATTTAAACAAATGCTGAACCAAAAATTATGCAGAGGGAATAATGTTTACCTTCATACAGTGCAAACAGAAGAATTTATTCCTAACTGTACTCAAAATCCCCTCTCCAGGAAAAATCAGAATATCCTCAAAGATATTTAGATTGCTGATGTGCATTTTCTAATGAGCTTGTTTGTGATCATCAGCACTTAGATAAAGCCTTTAGAGGGGACAGAAGTAAATACTTTTTTTTTAATACTCTACTGTATTTCATGAATTATGGATTTTATAAAAATACATGATTTTTCACACTGTTTATCTTGGGAAGCTTTAAAACATTGCATAATTTGCATCTCAGATAATGAAAATTTCATTAATAAATATATAAATCATAAATCATTTATTCATACAGTGTAATGTAGCAGTTTATTACATACTGCTTGACTTCTGTAATCAGGGAATCCCCTGATGAAAAAATAGCACAATATTAATTACCAGCACCATCTGTGCTAAACAATAGGAAAAACAATATTTTAATACAATGACTTCATGCATGTCAGTTATCTTCAACATTAAACCCTGCAGTTTTGTTGATGGGGTTTACCTTCTACTCATTTAAATAACTGATGTTCTTACAAAGGTTAAAACTATGAATAAATGAATTAAAATTAAATATAATGAAAAATGCCAATAGATACAGCATGGATCAAGTTCATTCATCAAGTAAGTGACTATACAGGTATAGATACATCTATATTTACATGTGTATTTTTAAATTTCCCTACAAATTCTTCAAAAAAAATATTATTTACATGCTTATTACTCTCAGAAGACTAATGTTCAACTTCTAAGAGTTGAAGAGGTTCTGGAATTTTTTTGACGGTTTGTTTGTTTTTTAAATTAGCACAATTCTAAATACATAATCCTTAAGTATCTACTTGTCAGTATTGTGAACATAAGTTGTTTTGATGAACACAAAAATATTGAAGGTGCATTTAGTACTCTGGATGTGTGAATTCAGTTGGGTTTGCTTTCTCTCACTGTAATAGCAAAGATGTTAGTCTTATACATCCAGGTGTTGATGTTGTTTAATGATTTAATGAGCTTAAAAAGTATGCTAGCTAAATCAAAGCTACACCTATGAATATATTTCCTTCTTGACAAGTTCTGCCACAGGATCCAGCCAGAGGTATTAGGATGAGGACAGCATTTAAATTCACTGACTGAGTTTGCCATGGGGAATTCTTAAATGTAGATTCCATATTTACAAAGTGCCTCACCTATACCCATGCCCTATCACCAATGTTCAACATCCTTTCCTCTGCACAATCTTATTATTTGTTTACTTCAGACACAATACCTTCTCCCAGTAAATTGTCATCCAGTTCTAATTATATTTAAGCATATGCTAATTACTAGAAGTGTTTTTTCCCATATCTATCATATACTGAGGTTGTCTATTGACTTCCAACTTTCCCCATAACATCTGTTTTAATTTTTCAACACTTCAAGGCTGCGTTGGCATTCATGGCCTTCAAAGGTACGTCAGAATGCTAAGAAACCACAGCAGGCTGTGTCCCAGAGGAGTGCTTTTATTTCTACATGCATATGCTTTTGGTGACATTCATTCAGGTTTCTTATTTAGAATTTTCACTTGCTGATATACACTTTCAAAAGTGTTGTGTATAACATTGTTTGCAGGAATTTACCTGTGAGAAGATGGTAATGAGACTCCTAAAGCTTTAGGAACTGCCCAGAGCATTTATTTACCATAATAAAAATTAAATGTTTATTTACAGCCATCAGCTCACCTACTGAAAGGCAGTGTGAATTGTCCCAGCCCCTGGGCAATCTGTTTTTCCCAGGCCTCCAGTGAGCTGAACATTATTCTCTAGCAGTGTATATGCACTTGATTGTGCCAAAGGCAGGCTGCTCCTGCTCTCTGCGTGATGTTCTACTTGTCCTGCAGCTGCCTGAATTCAGGCTCTTCCATACCACACATGGAAAGCCATGACATTGGCTTAGAATCATGGAATTTTTTAGGTGGGAAAAGACCTCTTGGATCTTCTAGTCCAACCAACAACCACTAAATCGTGCCCAGAAGGGCCACATACCTCCAGGGATGGTGACTCCACCACCCCTCTGGGCAGCCTGTTCCAAGGCTTGACAACCCTCTCTGTGAAGAAATTCTTCCTGTTGTTCAACTGAACCTGCTCTGGCACAGCTTGAGGCCATTTCCTCTTGTGCTGTTGCTGGTTGCCTGTGAGAGGAGCCTGACCCCGACCTGGCTACAGCCTCCTTTCAGGTGATTGTAGAGCAGTAGGGTCACTCCTGAGACTCCTTTTCTCCTGGCTAAACACCCCCAGCTGCCCCAGCCACTCTTCCTATGACTTACTCTGCAGACCCTTCACAAGCTTTGCTGAAGGAGATGGTGGCTTTGCAGACATCTGTCTTGTGCTAGAGTTGAGTGACAAGCCAAGGAAACCTTTCAGACAGAACCATAATTCTCTTTAATACTCTGTACTTGAAACAAAGGTATATAGGAAGGCTTTGCACTTTTGAACTGTGACGTACTCAGCAAACAGCAATACTTTATTGTGACATCTCCAGATACTGTCTCAGGGATTCTATAGTCTCCTGCTATCAGTGGATTCATGTACAAGCCAAATCCATTCAGGTATTCATCTCCTTACCAGGGTCATCTTGGTCTGCTACAAAAATTGCAAATGTCATCAAATACCCCCTAGGCACAATTAAGCATTGCAAATCCTAATTTCTTTTCTTTTTCCTAATTTTGAAGTATGTTTTTATGTATGTTTTGTGGCCACTGCTCCACTTCCACATCAATAATTCTTTGCTTGAACCAGTCTGGCTATTCTTCCATCCAAGTGTTTTCCGGGGATGATTGAAAAGATTTATTTCTCCTTTGCAACCTAACAGTTTTCTCAGTTGTGAACATGACTCCAGGCTGATATATACTTCCATATCTGTACAGCTTTTCTCATTTCATGTTATTGTGATTTTCCTTAATTTATTAATTAAAGGGAACCTCCTCAGAATGTTTGTTCAGATTCTTACCTTTTTTTCTTTTCAAAGAAAATGTCCTCCTCCAATTTGCCTAAGTTTGTGCTATTCTTTGTGCTCTGTGCTATTCTTTGTGAAAAGTTTTGCTAAGTTGGTGCTATTGTTTGTGGAAAGTGCTCACTTTTCCTAGTGCCAGTCCAGACTGCAAATGGACCATTATGTAGAGTTCCTAATTCCTCTTAGTGATTAGGTGACTTCCTCTTTCTGCTGCCTGTACTTCATTATTTCCTCTTACTCCTTTAGACCTAAATGCTTCTTCTGCCAACAGCAGTTTTCTCACACATGCAGATCATTTCTATGGCTCTCTATATTTAAATTATTCTCATTCCAATATAATATTATAGGCAGTTTTTCCTATACAACATTTTTTTCACTTTTTAGTGGTGACTTATGTTATATGTCAAGGCTTTTCTTCTGAGGATTTTCGGATCTCCTCCATTCTCTTTTAAATGTATTTCTACTCTCAGGTACTTACTTCTCCTTGCTCTTTTCTTTCTGGTTGTTTCTTCCTCCCAGTTGATCAATAATTATTTTTGTAGTAATATTTTAATTGTTCATCTTTTTCTAATCCTCAGTGATTTCTCCCCATCATTATCTTGTCTACCTTGCTTGACTTGGCAAAGCCAAAACCTTAGGACTTCTACTCAATACCATGGGAAACAAATATTTTGTCTCTATTGAGACAAATGGTGTTTGTCTCAATTTGTTTTTCAATGGTGTTCCAGTAAATCCACTCTTACAATTTGTTTTTTAGCCCTTAGTCTAATTTATCCATTGACTTCTTCATTCTTCCTCACTACTCATATTCTCTACTTAGAATCATAGAATGGTTTGAGTTGGGAGGGATGTTAAGGATCATTTAGTTCCAATCACACTGGGACAACTTCCACTAGACCAGGCTTGTCAGAGCCCCATCCAACCTGGCTTTGAACATTTCCAGAGATGGAGCATCCACACCTTCTCCAGGCAGCCTGTGCCAGGGCCTCACCATCCTCGCAGTAAGGAATTTCTTCCATAAAATGAGGAAAGATAAGGACATGGTCATAGAAACTTTATACAGTATGGAGCAGATCTCACTTGCCTTGAATATCCAGTTATGCTGATAATACCTGAGAAAGATTCTGCCTTAGATTTCTGTTATGCTGTATTTTCATTATCAGGATAAGGTATTTTAGAAACATGAATGTTCCATTTAATGTTTAATGTCTCTCTAATAGAAAAATAATAGTTAAAAAGTAGATTTAAGGAATACAAATTCTGCTCATGCTCTAGCTTGTCAACCTGAAACTTGAAATTTGAATATTATGTTTGAAATCTTTAGAAAATATCCAGATGCTGAAAATATATACTTTTTGAATTATTACTGTGCTGCAAAACGCCTACATTTTCATATAACAAGCACTATACTGACAACTTTCCACTATAGGATTCAGGTATTTAATTTGCATTAGTAATTACAAAATCCTGTAAATACATTACAGAAAGATAGAAATGTTGTCGTTAAGAGACGAACCTTCATAGAATGGTTCAACTGAAAGGAATTTCGAATTTTCTGTCAGAGAAGATTTGCACTTGGCTTTGCAGTTAGGTGAGAGAGACAAGTCATGAGCTCTATTCAGAACTGCTGGTTAGTGTATAAGGGGAAGGGGAAGCACTGCTGCAATTGGCTTCAAATAATTTTCAGTCCCTGGAGTACTTGGAATGTCACTGAGCCTCATCCTAGCACTCCCGAAGAGTGAGCAAGCCATGTAAAAGCCAGATCCAGCATTCAGAGGCTGCCACAGGGATACAGGCAATATTGCTCCTGAAATACAATCTCCTGACACCTTTGCTTTTATGGCTAATTATGCTGGTGAAGATCACTAGAGTACATTGAGAACTAATGGAATATATGTACATATACCCAAAATACGTATAGTGCTTATATAGAGATAGATTGTACGTGCAGGATTCATACCTAAGGTTGTGATGGAAAGGCACAAATTATTATTGTTCTCCAATTATGTAGTGTATAACTTTATATAAAGACAAAACTATCTCATTATTTAAATTCTATAGCTGATATTTAAAATTAGATTTTATTGATTAATTTTCAGTCCCATTTATTGATCAGTTTACCTTTTAGTGATTCTTCAAAGACTTCTGATAGGACACTAGCATTAGAATCTCTTTGGTGTATTTAAAATAGCTTCCCAACAATGAGGTAGTACTTTTAACCCTACTTTCTCCAAATAGGAATACTTTCTGAAGAATGCATATGGTGTTCAGACATTAGGCATTTGACTTACTACCTATAGAAAATGCCCAAGAATCATGAACTAGAAGTCATTATTTTATAAGTTGGGCTCCATTTATGTAAATAATGCATTTAAAGATGCAGTCTTTTAAAAAGACTTATATTACATCTAAGCATATGTTTTTGGCTAATAATCTGTGGAATTGACACAAATAAGGTATTTATATGTTTGTAGTTTGGTAAATAAAACACTTCTAATGGGGCTTTCTAAATAACTCCTTTTAATTTTTCCCTTAGAAAGTACAAACATTAGAAATGGGACAACACTGCATTTAGCTACCAAGCAAAGGTTAGGAGACTTTGTTTACTGGTTCATTTCTTCTAAAAAGGTGAATATACTTTAAATGCACCAAATTTTTTCCTCATTCAGAGTCATAAAATTGTCTGCATATTCACTAATATTACAGGATGAATTTTTCTCTTAATAGAACCACAGAGTCATATAGGCTGGAAAAGACCTCCAAGATCATTGACTTCAGCCTTTGAATATCACATTGTCAACCAGACCAGGGCCACATTCAGTTTCTTGAACACCTCCAAGGGTGGTGACTCCATCAGCCAGTCCACTCCAATGTTTCACAACCTTTTCTGTGAAGAAATTCCTTCTGAGGTCCAGACTGAATCTCCCCTTGTGCACCTTGAGGCCATGTCCTCTCACACTGTTGCTACTTCCCTGGAAGCTCCCAGCTGGCTGCAGCCTCCCCTCAGGGAGCTGCAGGGAGCAATGGGGTCACAGCCGAGCCTCCTTCACTCCAGGCTGAGCAACCCCAGCCCCACCGGCTGCTCCGCACAGCGCCCGTGCTGCGGGCCCTTCAGCAGCCCCAGAGCCCTTCTCTGCACCTTCACCAGCCCCAGAGCCCTTCTCTGCACCTTCAGCAGCCCCAGAGCCCTTCTCTGCACCTTCACCAGCCCCAGAGCCCTTCTCTGCACCTTCACCAGCCCCAGAGCCCTTCTCTGCACCTTCACCAGCCCCAGAGCCCTTCTCTGCACCTTCACCAGCCCCTGAATGTCCTTCCCGAACTGAGGGGCTCAGAACTGGACACTGCACTCAAGGTGTGGCCTCACCAGTGCCCAATACAGGGGGACAACCAACTTTCCTAGTCCTTCTGGCCACACTATTTATGGTACAAACTTGGATATAGGACTCAAATATGAAAAAAGTTACAAAAATTGAAGAAACAAGCTAGGTGGCATTTAAAGTTATCTTCAGAAGAGATGAACGAAATAATTAAAATGTTCAGATTTAATGTAGGTTAAAGCAGATGATTGTTTTAAACCTGAATTTGTAACTGGTGTAGTTACCAAGAGATTGTGCACAAAATGCAAACTGTTTGCTGCTTGATAATTTTGTTAAATAAGTCAATAGAGAGACCAAAGACTGAGCAAACAAGTAGACCTAGTTATCCCTTCTTATCAAATTCAATCCTTTTATCTGTCACAGTTTCAAGACATGATACTATCAATAGATTTTTTTCAGAAATAAACATTCCAAAATTTCCAATACAGATAGAAATAAAAGATTCTAGAGTGATATCCGTGCAAAGGGAATGAAAGAGATGCCAGGAAAGAAACTTTTGTATGCATTTTTCTTTGTACTGATAGTCTCCAAGCTATAATTTTTATGTTCAAGGGTGGCAGCAATAGTCAGTTGTTCTGTCCTAGTGGATCTACCCACTGTTTGAGGAGATGAAATTAGGGGAATGATAACGCTTGCTGCTTTGCATTCGTATTCAAAAAACTGTGCTTTAGATATTCTTAAAAAACAAGTAATGGTTATTTCTATTCCAGACTGAAAATTTAAATGTTTCTTCAGAATAGAACCAGCTTCCTACTCAGTGGATTTTTTCCTTTTATCTCAAAAAACACCAATGATGGTGTTTGCCCTCAAGACACTTTCCAAATTTCTGTGCCGTGATTTTGTTTAAACAAGGCTGAAACACTGAGCAAGGAATATTTTTTCTTCTTCAGTTTTGTAGAAATTAAATGAGCACATGGAAGATACATTTATGGTTTTGGAACCTTGACTGAGCTCTTTATCTCCAATTCAACGCATAAAAAACCTCTCCCAAATCTTAAAATAAAACCAGATATTCCTATGGGATATTTAGACACTATGTATACTGGTTTAAGACATAAATGAATGAATTTTAAAGCTATTTATAGCTGCTTTATTTACAATCACTTTTTCAAACCACTCTGCCATGTGGCTGGTGGTTCATCTTGCTTACTTTTCTACCACAGGCATGCAGTTTATCAGGTCATAGAATGTAGACTAGAATCTTGAGCATTGTTGTTGTGTTGGCCTACTTCTCTTTTCAAAACAAGAAATGGCTATGTAGTGTTGATGGAAGATAAGGTTAAATTCCTTCTTTACATTATATACTGTATATGTGGCTTAGTTTCCCAAAATTTTCTGGAACATCAGGTTAAATAAATGTCATTTTCCCTGGATTTTGAAAATCACACTACTTAGACACATCACTAGGGCTTGGGAATATACTCTAAAGAACATTCTTTTGCATCCCATCTGTGAGTGTAAGAATCAAAGGTAATCTTTAGATTTGACTTTACAGCATATTTGTGAATGTTATGAATGGCTTCATTTTTTTTTCAAATTCTTTATTTCAGAAATACATTTAAAATAGTTTATGTAAAAGGTTGGGGAAAAATCTACTCTGAGATAATCTTCTTTTTCTTTTATTAGGGTTGAATAAGGTCATATATGACATTTTAGAAAAAAAACAGTAAATGTATTCCTGACAATTATTGCAATTTAAAAATCCAAACCTGAATTGGTTTGACTTTCTTATATGCTATTATATCCTATATGAAAGTCAAATTAAATTAAATTCTTGTTCTAAAAGGCCAGGGGCAGGAATATGAGGTTAAAATACATTTTTTTACAGCTCATAGCTTTCATGCATTAAATCATAAATATCAGGTGCCAACATAAAAACAAATCAATTCCATTACTAGTGTTTTGATACATTTGACTCATGAACATGAAATTTAAAGACACAAAAAATGCTGAATGTTAGAAAAGTCATGGTACATGGTATACATAGTAAGTCAGAGCTTCCTTAGCACTGATTTTAAAATGAAATCTCAAATGGCTGTTAACCAGGTAGTGAAACAAAAGAAACCAAGTCCCTCTAGGCTTGCTTGGAAAATCTTGAATCTTCAGTAATGCCAAAGAAGCTTGAGGATATTGCCCATATTTAAACATTACCTTTAGATGAGAACGAGCTGAGTCTAGAAGAGAAGAGAAAGCATAAACAAGCAGTGACACAGTCCAGTGTTGCTCAGTTGTGCATACTCCACCCCTCTTGTGCTCTCAGGTACTGATACAGTTAGAAAAGATTTGTGTGTGTTGGATGGTTTTAACAATGTGTCAGTGTAAGAAAACGAAGTTACTTCTAACAGCAGGTACTAAAAATCTGCTAACAAGCTATGCTTATTACCCCACTCAGAAAATCTCTCCGGTGCGCAGAAGAAGCACAAACTGCAAAGACCAAAAAGGTTTTTTCCTAGCTCTTTAAAAGGGAAAAAAGCCTGGGAGAAAAAGAAAGAAACTGTAATAGATGAAGTAAAGAAGCAAGGGGAAAAAACCAACAAACTCAGAGGAGGAGGGGAGGGGAAAGGAGGGCAAAAAGAATAGTTTTCTGAGAAAAACAGTATTTTCTATCTTCCACTTGAGAGAGAAGCAGTAGGCCAATGAGGACATACAGATTGTAAATATAAAAACCTCATGTTGCACATTTGGTGGCTCACAAAATTTTCTGCTTCTTCTATTCCCAAGGTTCACTGATACCTGAGCTTATAAGGAAGAGATTAGTAAATGAAAGGCAGGAAAGAAAAATATGCCCTGATAACCATCATCCTTACCAATACTAACCAACTCCCAGAAACACAGGACAACCATGTTTTGCCAGTCTATACAAAACTTTATCTCAGAAATGGAGCAAAAAGTAGAATTTGAAAGAAGACAATTTTATCTGTATATTACTATTGTTTCAAACATTTCTTGAAAGTCTATAATTGCACTGTGTGAAGAATGAATAATATTAGAAAACATCTACAGCAAAGTGGCAGTGGCTCTGGTTAGGTGATTTTTCCAGCTTCGTCTATTTAATTTCAGTTTTACACATTTACTTTAAAATTTTGTTTCATTGAGTCATGTATAGAATCAAAGGCCCTTCTAGAAAGCTTTGTAATTTTAAGATTATTTCATATTAATTTAATTTTACTATCAATCAAAGGCTGTAGTATGTGGCAAGCTTTTGAGTGCCAGAGAAAATAATCCTTTATTGCTGTTGTTGTTTCATCAACAAGAAGGTTACATAGTGCATTACTTCTGTAGGTCAAGCCTACCGTGCATGCTGGGGAGCCTTTCTTCTCCCCTCTAAGTGTTCTGGCTACAAACATTCACATCCCCTGTAATTTGCCAGCTCTTTGCAGCCCCTTGATTTCCTTATTTCATTCTAGAGTTTCTAGATATATCCCTACCCTTGCTTTTCTCCCAGAGTAGGATACCCTCTTGTCTTACCTTCGTGCCAGAGTGTCCTGAAAACTATTCACTCAGGGATTTTCAGATCTTAAAAAGCTGAAAACAAGTGCAGAGGTGGAAGTCTATAGGCTGATGCAGAGGCACTTTTAGGTACTGGATGTGGTAATAATTCCCCACTAATTTACCTGTTTAATCCATTGATTCACAGAAACTGATTAAATATAAAATCCCAGACACAGTAGAAGTAGACAGAAATGCCATTGAGCTGCATGTTGAATCTCCCCTCAGTTTGGCAGTCATGCTGCTGCTACTTCTTTGTACCACCTCTCTACTAACCTATGGATAGCAAGGCAGCTGTTTCCCCTAGAATAGTGTAAATACACAATTAAACTACAGGGCCTTCTTAAAATGAAATCACTGCTTATTGCAACTGTGAGAACCATTCTTTTTCAGTGGTTAATAGCCCCAGTAGTGTGAACCAAGTTAGCTGAATCTTTCAAGATATGCTTTTGTTAGTCTGGATAGGGACAATTCTTTGTCTGTTTCTCCATCATTTTGTTTCTACAATACCATGTCAAAACTGACTAATGGGGAGCAATTTCTGTAAGTATACTACATATTTCTATTCAATATTAAAATTACTATTGCTACATATGGAATACCAAAATCACACTATATGTCTTAAACAGAAATGTGAATACCTAGAACTTTTAATGTCTTTGTTATGCATAATAATATGCATTTTTCTTACAAATTGGTATGTTATATTTAGTATAAGACAGATAGCAATATTACATATTAACTGAAAAAGAAGTATTCAAGAGTAAAATACAGTTAGAAATAATACATTAATTTTTTTCTAAGGGCTTTCTACCGAGTTAAGTTAAAAGCTTCCTTGAAATGCATGGACTCTGTAGGTGTCACATATCTGGGCAGTATATAGATGATGATGAGAGCCACTGGATTTAATATATGCACTGAACTATAGAAAGGCTTTATAGCTTTTGATTTGCGTGCTGTATCTTTCTTATCTGCATTTTTCTGTGCACACAGTGATGTTTTTCTGTGTCTGAGACACCTTCACTGAAACCAGCTAGCTGGAAGACCAGCTGGAGATCTTTTCAAAATATACTTCATAATCTTGAAGGAAGGGTATTCTTATTTTTCTGGCCAGCAGTAAATTTTCTACCTCAGTAGCATGGCTTATGGTACAGTATTAAAGATCCAAGCTTTCACAGCAGGTTGTATTGGCCATGTAAGCTTACACTGATTAAGCTTCTAGGAAGAAACAGTCAAATATAAATACACAAAACAACAACACAAATTCTCAATTGAACTTAGCTAAATCAATGAAATGTGAATTGTGAATTTATCTCACTTTAATGTACATGATACAACTAAACCCAATTTAAGAAATGGTCAAATCCATGGCCTATAGATTAATCCATATTGATATTTTCCATGCAGTGTTATTTCGACTTTGCAGCACAAGATATCCAATACTACTGCTCTGTCTGTTGACAGTCACATTGGATTTTTTAATAAAACCCAGTATTGCATTGCTGCTAGACTGAACAAGAAGGGAATTTCCACATGGGAAATTTTGGAAGATGCAGGTCTTATTATTACTACATCCAAAGGCAAACACATACTCTTTTTTTGACACATCGAGTCTATTGATACCTACTACGGAAATTAATACAAAAAACACCACTAATTACTGCAAAATCCCACTTGGAGGATGTGGCCTGGACTCTGGACTCTTCCTCACCTGCTTGACTGTAAATTCCCTTCTAGTGGCTCTTTGGAGCATAGAGTCTTTGCAGGTATCGCTGCTTCTTTAGTAAACAAGGTGAGGTGACACTTTGCTGACATTTATTGCCTATAAAAGAATTATTATATGAAGATTATGAAGACTGTCACAACACTGCTAGGCTCCATCCACCCTGCCATGCACACCACAGAATTCTGTCGCTGCATGCCTGTGTGCAACTCAGAGCTGGAGGTGGAGCTGTACTGCAAAATCCAGCTTTGTGGCTTATTTTCTCTCTTGCCTTTGAAAACTGGTTAAGATTCTCTAGAGGTGCTAGGTTTTCCTGAAAAAAAAAAAAGTCAACATTTCAAAACAACAATATTTCTAATGGCTCCTCTATTTGGCAGACAGGTTTCCAATGAAACTCATGAAGATTTTCCTGGCAGTCCACATGGCATTTTACTTTGCCATCTGTTGGTGGTCCCCAGCTTCCAGGTTCCTCTGTTTTGGCTTACTCTTTCTGTGAAAATCTTCCAAAACTGGGAGCTCAAATCCACAAATAGTTCACGTGGAGTTTGCTCAGTGGCTTGACCTTGATGTCTGGTAAGAATAATGAGCATGAGGACCACAGTCCTCCCATTTTCTCTGGATCAGAGCTGGATTGTCTTGCGTTCAAGGCACTGATCCCTCAGTGCTGTCTTAGCTGCCTGGAAGGTTTGGCTCAGGCTGTGACTTTGAGTTTCCATTTTCTCTGCTGCAGAGCCAAGGGCAGGCAGAGGTTGGTTGATTTACCTTCTCATTTTCATGCAGGAGAACACAGATACAAGGCAAGCCATAAAAAGCCATAAGGCTCAGAACTGTGTTCTTTTTCAGTTTCACATAGAATTTTTCAAATTCTCTTGAATAGAAATAAAAATCTTCTGCTTTGGTTTTGAACAGAAATTCCCAGTTTCGGTTGAAACTGAAAGTGAAAAAAAATCTCCAGAGAAATTAACATATCAAATATCACATCTATTTGCAATCAAATGACCTGGACATAAGAGCAATGTTTTCCTTTCTTGCTTCCCCTTGAATGCTCCCATGCACTCTCCTCAGTGTCATCAGTGTGCTGAAATATGCTATAATCACTGTTTTCCACTGTTTAATGGTCAGCAGGCACATGAGCTTTTCTCATAGCACAGAGAACAGCACCATCACTCTCTCTTGAAACCTTGCAAAATTAAAGCTCATTTTCCCTCAAAAACGTAAAACTGACTACAGTTTACTATATGCACAAAACAAATTACCAAAGGAAAACAAATAGTTTTTGTTTATTTTCTAATCTTGTTCAAGTATATTTATTTTAAGGAGTGCTTGCAATTTCAGAGCAGAAACGGGCTTTTGAAATTGTTTTACTTCCAACACTGTATGCCAATAGGTTGTCTTTTCACGTTATTCTCAGCTTGGGAACTGTATGAAAAAAGCAAAATATAGAAAAGAAAAAAATCAGACTACGAATCAATCTCAAGAAAATGAAAATATTCTATTTTTGTAATTTGAAACAGATAGCATTTGTAGTGAAAACAACCTATTCTCATTAAAAATGAAATTTAATTTTTTTTCACACTGAAATAGAAACTTGACCCTTGAGGAATCCCACTGAATTAATTATATTTTGTTAATGTTCAGTGTGAGACCCTGACCCCACTGAAGTAAATGTCAGAGATTCCATTAACTTCATAAGAGTCAGATAGTTCCTGATCTCCTTGGCTATTAGAGTGTGTCCTGGCATCTACCTAGCAGCATAAGAAAGTAAACTACCCTCACAGAAAAGGATTAGGTACCTTTGATGAGCATCATGTCATTTGGTAATACAGAGAATTTAAATCATATAGTACAGATTAATAATCATTATCATATACCAGATTCTTGTCTTTGTGCTCACCTTTATTGACCTTCTCATTTATGGCATCTTTCTAGCAAGTTCTAAAGTTTAACTCATGCCTGCTTAAATGTACCTTGTTAGCAGCTGCAGTATTTAATGTTAGGGTTAGCATTACAGGAGGGAAGTTGATTAGGGATGCATGTGTTTGGAAAAGGAATTCTGTGGAAAGGAATACTCCTCCTCAGGAACTGTTTACTCTTCTCCTTTATGAAGGGAACTTTCTATTGCAGTGGAAGTGATGGATTAGTTTTGTTTGCGGAAACTTGTGAACTTCCATTGTTCAGGGGTCTGCAGAGCAGGACACGCAGACAAGTGCAGGCAGTTGGCTGGGAGACAAAGGAAAGTTTTGCTGGAGGACTGACTTGAACATGATGATTCCAGCAAGTGAAAGTTTGGCTTAGTTCAACTTGTGATGAGCTTAAGACTTACATTCATTAAGATTCCTTTGTAAGTTGTGGATAGGCAAGTGAGTTTAATCACTGATACCTTGCAAGTGGACTTTCAGCAAAAGTCAAACTACTGTTATGGCACTTTCCTTAGTGACAAAAATGTATTATAACACAGGGAGGAAAAGAATTAAGTTTTTTGGTGCAGTATAGACTTAAACATGATCCAATATAATGCAGCATTATAACTCGTAATAAATAATTAATAAACTCATTAATAAATAAAAATAAACTTATTATAACTCATAATAACATCATAACTCATCGTTCTGTTTTTTGTTTTATCGTGAGAGACAATGAGAAACAGCCAGGCAACATTTCTAGATATTAGGCTCTTTAAGGGAAGGAATATGTCTCTCTGTGTGCACTTTGAAGTGCCTCCAACACTTGGTTCTTTATAAACTCTAATAATAATAATAATCATTTATTGCTATGCAGTGTGGTCTGGTTTCCCGTTTACATCCAGTATGATTGGCTGTTCTGTGTTGCTGTCCTGTTCATCACTTCTCACCTTGCACTTACATGCAACTTCTATTATGGTTATTTTTAGAACACATAAGGCACTCAAATAACACGATTACAAACGTGGAACAACAGCTTAGGAAATAGATAGGAGGATAGTTCACAGAAACAAACTGCACCTAAACTGTGCAAGATCAAACCTGACACTATAAAATCAAAGAGAGAGGGTTTAATAGGAAAATAATGTGATGAGATTACAATGAGTCCTCCTTTTTAAAGTTAAGTTACCATAATTTAATGAGTTTGTGGATGTATACAAAAAATTCTGTATGTACATGTTCACATTTATCTATCTAGCTAGGCAATACATGTCTGTAAATATGTGCACGTACACCTGGGATATGTGTTTATGTGTGTTTATGTGTGTGTGTGCAAAATACTCAGGAAACAGTGTGCTGCAGGAAGCTAAACCATCGGCTGTAGGGTCCTATAACACTGTTTTACATTTCTGGAGAGAAGCAAAATGACCGTGAGTTTCCCTTTCATGGAATCTGAGCAATCTTCATAGAAAGCCTCATTTTCTGTCAGCTTCAGGAATGACGTCTATTTACATGCATTCAGACAGTTTGTGATGCCTGCAGGCAATGAGTATCAGGGAGAGGAGCGGTGTGGAATGCTCTCCCAGCTCTGGCTGACAGAGGGTACTGAGTGTTTTGTTCCAGTTGTCAGTCGTTAGAGCACCCCTGCGATTTCTCCAGCTTCGTGCTGAAGGCTGCCTTGAGTTCTTATCGCCAGGATGGGGCTGAGATGGTGGAGGCATAAAAGAATCTTTATCTCCCCTCTTTATTTCAGTGTAGCAGAGGAATGAGCCCAGTATGATATGGCCACTACAGGTAAAGTTTGTAAGTCTGTGTTCCTCAAGGTATCAACTTTTTATGATGTCTACCATGTACCAAGTAATGGAGAAATTTTGCATCAGATATAACTATTACTCCTAATTACTTTCTTCTGTTAATCAAATATAGTAATCGGTCTGTCAAAAATGCTACAATAATATTTTGTTTGAAAAATAACATACATTTTGCATAGAAGTGGAGCAAATTTTAAAATTTTTATAACCCTTCCTATCACAGGTACTCTTTACTATAATTCTTATCCGAAAATCTTTGTTTGGCCTAAACCTGTTAGATTATCTATATTATTTGCTTCTGCTGATGGCTCTCACAGCTGGAAACTTTAGTCTCGGGTCAATTTTCCTTACAGTCAATATAGTCTCATTTGTTATTAATAAAATAAATAAAACAATTTATTTTAATCATTATTTAATAATGATTTAAAGTTTCATAATTTAAGTTTAGCATTCTTTCTGATGTTCCTTCACTTGGCTGACATTTCTCTGATTACATTAGGTCAAGGTGTGTATACAACTCACTAATATCCAATGGGACTCTGCATAAAACACTGGCTGGAGGTTTTGTAATTTGCTGAAGAGCATAGATTTATTATTACATGTCTGTATTGATGTTACATTACTTTACATCTCTCAGAGTAGGAAAACGTAGTAAGACATTATTCTAAATAAAGAATCTCTACCCCTGTGGATTTTAATGGATTTCCAATCATTAAGGTTTGATATTTAAGTCAATGTACACATCTAAAATAATTTTAACACCTTGAAGCAATGTAATTTTCACCTAAAACTTTTAATTTTAATTTTACTTCAAGAAGGGTTGCTACAGGTCTTAAATATTTGTCACGGTGAGGTAACATCTGGATGAAATTTGATGTTTCAAGAAACTAAGTAATTTGAAGTAAAATAACTCAGCCTGAAACAGATAAAGGTCCAGCCTTCTCTATAATCTTTAATTTTAATAATTATTTTGGAGGATTTGTAGTTATTGAGAGCAGAGAACATGCAATAGGGTATAAGCATTCCAGCTCTACTGCTTAGAAGCCCATAGAATAATGTAGTCAGTAAAGAGGTGTCTGGGGACATTGGTTGACAAGGTCAAGTGGTTGGATTTAATCAAATTCATTTTGTGGCTGGAGATTTAGTCATGGTTATAAGACAGAGGAGTCATCTCAAATAAGGAAGCCTAACAAGAAAGCAATATATCATCTGTATGAAGTGAAATATATTGCTCTCAGGCATTTAGCTTCTTGTCAGAACTAAAGGAAGGTTTTGGAAGTACAATTCTAGCATGGGCTATTTAAATACAAGTGATAATGTAAAGCAGTTGTGCATTTTTAGTGATATTGTGGATCTCTGGTACCAGTAAAACATTATTGCTACTGGGATACACTGATGTCATAAACTGCTTCAGGACAAAGACCTGTATTCCATTACCATCAGTTTCAAAGTTTGTATAGTTCTAATGTAAGGGACTGGTTTTCAACACCTTTTACAGCCATCATGGAAGTTTAAAGCAGATCTGGCATTAGTTTCACATGGAGCTGCCCTCTGACTTTCTTAGGCTGTTTGAAAGTGGAAGAGACTGCGGGAGCTCAGCTACAGAAACAGAAACTGAGCTGTCTCACAGAGCATTGCTCATTACCTCAATTCAAGATTTAGATAATATGAAATGTTTGAAGTTCAGAGCTTTGTATGAGTTACCAAATTTTGGAACAGATAGCCTGAAATTGTGATGATGTCAAGATCTGCAATCCTCTCAGAGAACAAGGGGATTTGTTATGAATCACTGATCAATAATTGTTCCTGGTCTAAAATTGGAACCAGAGTTGCTGTGTGTCATAAAGGACATCCTCTGGTGTTTTAGACTTTTTAATAGGTTCATTTAGTATATGCATGCCTTTCTGTTCTAAGATCAACTTGTTATAAATGCCTTGCTCTGAATTTTAAAAATCTGAAAGAGTTGAACTTATTTCAACTTGTTTTCTTGCATTCTGTTCGAGGTACTATTTTCAATACAATACTATTTTCAATTTCAAATAAAAGTATTTAAAAATGTACACTACCCAAAATGCAATAATAAAAGTAAAGAAAATAGATTAAAGCTGTGTATTTTTATAGAATGGAAATTTCTTGGAATTAAAGGCTCTATAGGTCTATCCAATTATATCACTCTGTCCAAATCCAAAGGCAGGAAATTTAGGTCAAATTTTCCTTTATATATATGTATATATATGTATATATGTGTATATATATATATGTATATATATGTATATATATATACACACACACACATATATATAACCTAAAAAGTACTTCACCTTTTAAAATTTTATTTTCATAATGCAAAATCTACCATGACAGGAAATTAGGCATTTTGTTGGTTAGAAGACTAAACTTCCCATTCTATAAGTCTATGCCACTAGTCCTTAAATATTATCTGTTACTGAACATTTTTTCCAAGTGTGATCTCCCAGAAATATCCTGGTCATAGTAAAATACACTTGTTTCTCATCAGCACTACTCATAAGCCATTTCTCAGTTTACCTAACTTTCTTTAATTTCCTGAAATTTCTTTTTTTCCATACTGCAGTGCAGAGGACCAAGGTTAAAATCTTAGGGCAAGGAGTTAGGAGTAAGAACGAGAGAGATACATTGAGAAATACTGAAGAGAGTATGAAAGGTAGATGATGGAACCATGTAAGTAAGTGAATGGGAATTGAAAATAATGTACAAGGTAACTAATAGGCAAAATAAGGTATACTCATCTATATTTTTCTGTCATTCAAATGGTCAAAACTTTGATTTCATGAGGTAGCAACTGATGGTTCTTCCTGTAGGTCCCACACTTGCATCCAGAGCTTCATCCCAACTCCCCAGGCAGAATGATGGGTTGGAGGACAATTCAATATGTCAATTGCTGTTTGTGGTGTTAAACTGAATGTTGCAGGTCCACAGCTCTTCTGGCAGCATGATTAGAGCTAAAATATGTTAAAAATCATGAATTAGGGATTATTTAAGAATAAGATAAGTGTTAATTTCATATAAGTACTGACTGGCAATCTTCTACACAGTAAATGTATTCAGGGAAAGATTCACAGCACACATTTTGGCCAAGATAATCAAATCTGATTTGAGCTCACCTGCAACAGGGTTCCTCAAGGCAACTAATAACATAGGACTGAATAGGACTTTAATTTTTAAATAATTTGATAGTTACACCACTGGTTTTCTTCTATACATTTTGATCTATTTTGTATTTTAAGAGACACGGGTTAGCCTTATAGATGTTGGTATATCCACATTATAAGGCAGTGAACAAAATAAAAATAAAAATGTGTGTTTCAAAAACTTACCACCAAGCTCCAAACTTTTACAATTGCTTGTGGGGATATTCTCCGTGGCTCAAAACATCCAAAACTGTAAGTAATCCCAAAGCCATAATGTGTCCTGCTGCCACATAGATTTTATGAAATAAACTAATTTGTGCTACAGGTGTTATAGAACAAACAGAAATCAATATTTGTGGTTTTTATCAGTTGAGATGGTCTTATGAATTCATAATATTACACTTTTTTCAGTTAATCTATGCATGGTAATCATACAAAATCCACATCCACTTCTATGTTTAGGTATTGTAATGAGTTTTAATGTAATATTTAGATGAATAATGACTCAAAATTTTCAATCAGTCTCTAATTTTGAAGAAATTTTACACTTTTCATAACTGAAAGATATTAGAAAAAAAATAACATATTTGGAAATTTCATTATTATTTCTTAATTAATATTTATTTATTATTAATAATAATCATTAATTATTTCTTTAAAAATGTAAGAACCTTTTAAAATAGCAATTATCTTGTTTTATCATCACAAGAAGATGCATTCTGGGAAGCAGAAAATACAGCCTACAAACCAGATGTTCAGGTACCATACATGTTAGGAAAACAGAAAATATCATGGAAATATCCATGAGTATAATGACAGGAATAATTACAAGAAAAAAAATCATTTGATTTAATAATTATTTTGAAAGAGATAAATTTTTCATTCTGTCGTTCTAAAATTCTTAGGACAAAAATAACATGTATCCTCACATAGTTGATATACAAATTAAAATGATGGATTAAGGAATTGGTACCTATTTGGAAACAAAGTGGTGACAAAGCAAAGAAAGCAGTGCTGTTAATGATGTAACAAAACTAAGAATGTGACATATGTCTTTAAAATAATACAAAAATTCTTCATTAATAATACCAGTCTGCAATTCAAGAATTGGTTGAGAATGAGCAATATATACAAAATTTTATGTTGTTTGCACCAGTCCTACAGAGTGAGTGAAAGAGAATTTAAAGTAAGTGCAAAACCACATTAAATAAATCTGTGGCTATTTGAGTCCATTTGAAGTAATCCACCATTTCATAGTCAGAAAGAGGCCACAGGAACAACCTCAGGGAAAGGATCATGTAAACACTGAAAAAAATCTCTTTAGGATTTTGTTGATCAATGTCCATAAAACAGGAAAATACAAGCAGTAATATATGATCCGTATATTAGATTGTTTTGTGTTCATTAAAGAAATACTTTCAAATAAAGGGAAGCTGATTTGAATGAAACAAGCTCTATACACAAATAAACTCATAGATCTGCCAGTTAGCTTTACTTAGTTGCTTACATCAAAGTCTAATGTGGGCAAAGTAATTTGGTTTTTTTTTGATTGGAGAACATTACTCTGTTGTATTGATGAAAATTATTTTATAAAATTGAGGACAACTTTCTCCTTTGGGCTCTTGATGGGAAAAGACTAGGGAGTGATTATTCTTCCGGACTTTTATTTGGAGAGCTTCCACCTTAATCCTTTTAAAATCAGTGGTTGGGAAACAATAATGAACTCTGATTTTCTCCTTTTTATGCTGGTATAATTCCTAACTATCACCACTGGTCAAAGGACTGTCTCTAGAGCAACATTTTTGGAAGAAGCTTGATTCAAAATTTAATGTTAATTTTCAAGAGGGATTAAAAAGGAAAACCGAAAAGAATTCTAAGTTACTGAGACATTTCAGAAAAAATGGAACCCTCCTTTTACATTTTAAAGTGCTATGTGAATTTTTGGATGTTACTTGTGGATTTTAGAAGGAGAGGGGAATTTGAACCAATTTTTGTTGTGAGCAGATATATTATGAAGGCGATAAACACCCCATATACTGCCAATATCTTCAAAGTCAATAATGCATTTAAATCAACAAACTTTGAGAATAATTTAGCTTTGTTGTGTTGTAAAGTGGGCTACTAAAAATCCTGTAAGTTTTCTCAAAAGGAATATGGGGTTACAAAATATTGAGGAAAACCGTACTTTCCCTTTGTTGTTCAGTCCATTGGACTATTATATTTTTCACTTATTTTCTAAGTTTGCTGCACAAAGCATCTTGTTCTGAAGGTAGAAAACCTGGGGGGGATCACACTTTCAAAAGACTGCATGGGAAGGTTTCCTTTGTAATGTAGTCAATTCTATTTCTAGGACAAAGGCAAAAATTGAAGAGTTGTGTAATATATAACACGCCCTTAATAACCCAAAACATGTCCATGCTGCTGAGAGGAACCTAAAATCTCAAAAAGAGAGTCTACGCTGGCATAGACTTTGAAGTTCCAATATATATTCCAATTCATGACGATGATGCATGGTTTTATATATACCTCAAAGTGGTGAACAATACCAGTTCTGATACACAGAGGACAATTTATGCAACTGCTCTGAGGGGGGGAAGTTTCATTTGCACAAATATGAGGAACAGACAGGACACAAGCACAGATGACACCATATACTCTACCAGCTATCACTGTGCATTTGTGCAAGAATATCCATTCAATGAATATACTGCAGAAGAAAAACTCTTGAAAAAAGTTGAAGAAGTTGATGAATGTCATTATCATCATAATGCCTAATGGTAAACTGGTACATGTTACTTATAAATACTTATACTTAATACTAGATACTTAAAGGTAATTGTAGAGGGATCACCATATATGTTTCCAGTTTTCTATTTTTAATGTCTTGATCATGCTTTTATGAATACTATGGAGATGCTGGTGTGTTTGCAACCTCCTGCACTGGAACTGGGCAAACTGAGATGCCCATAATATCTAATTTGGCAAGAACACAGACACTACTAATAGTTTCCAAAATAAGTGTTACATAATAATGATGGAAGAAGCCTAAGGAGAAGAGAAAATGCTATTTTACTTCAAACTCTGCATCTAGGGTTGTACTTTATACTCATGTCACTGCTTTATGAAACTTGCACTCTGAAGTCATAAACAGTAATCTGGCAATATTAATGTTATCTTTTCCGTGTTAAGCTATGTCTACATGAAGTACTGCTGTTGACTTATCTAAAAAAAGAAATTAAGATAGAAATAAAGATTTTAAAGCACTACAGCTGTTCATTCCCTTTTCCCTGTTTCTTCTATTTTACTATTCCTTAACTTTCCTTCATTTTTCTCACATCTTATTCTGAACTCCTCCCTCTCTGGGCTTATAAGCTTCAAGAAAGTTCATGCTACGTTATTGTTTGTATGCCTGAGCAAGGGGCCCCTCTCAGAAGCCCAGAACATACAGTGTTAAGACTGTGCTAAGGGTAGCATGTTTCTGGGGAAGGTAAAGTCGCGGAAAGCAGAGAAGTTCTCTGAGTTGTGTTGGCCTCTGAAGGCCACACACATGCCAAAACCATAAGTTACTGCTGCTGTGGACTGCAGTCCTGCTACTGGCAGAAATTTGCAATGTGGTGTGGGATTATATACGTTTCAGTACATTTTAAAGTTTTCAGTTGCCATCTGTAAGCAGTGGGGTGAATGGGCTGCATTTCAGACAACCAAGGCATCCAGGAATATTTCCTCACGGACACTGCTCCTTCCATCCCATGCTCCAGATGCTGCTGTATGTGTGGTACAATATCTTGTTGTGAACATGCATCCATATTTTCAGCTTTGCTTACAAAGATTTCTCTACCTATGCCAAACCTACTGGATTTTCTTTCCCAGCTGAAAGCGCAGCGCACAACAGGTTAGCTTGTGCAAGTCAGTTTTGCAGTAGAATCTTGCTGATATTGAGATAAATTTTTTCCTATAAGGAGAGCATGGATGTTAAAATTAGGAGCTGAGTTGTGTGTATAATTTTTCAGAAAGAAATGAAATATTTTTTCCAGGCATTACTACAATCCTGTGTACTGAAAAAGGCCTTTTATGTTATTATGAAGATTGTGGGTATTCTGTGATTCTGATTTAAACTTGCCCAAAATGTCTAAGCAGTTTGGTAGACTATCATTTTGTTCATCTAAAAGATTACTTGAGCAATATCAGAGAGCATCCAGACAGGAAATGAAGAATAATCTTTGCCACTATTTTTGGATAACAAATAAGATATAAATTTTAATGTGAGATGAAAAGTATCTTGCATAACTGAACTATCAAAAGAGATCAGTGATTTCTGCTCTAAATAAATACATGAAAAGAGACAGCAAACTGACACCACGAAAATGCTAAGCTTTGCACCAACCAAAATTTAGCTCAAATTCAGAGAATACCCTATACAGGAAAAGTCTGCTTAGGAATCCAGAAAGTTTCTGAGGTCACAATTTATTTCTATGCTATTCTTCCCTCTCCATATGTAGTGGACATGGGTTTTGGCCTCTAAAAACTGGCAGATCTCCCAGAATGGATGCAAAGGTCTGGACTATCAACGTGAAGTCTGACTCAGCACTGACTCCAGCACTCTGTGAGTTTGGCTTCCCACATTGCTGCATCCATTGAAATCCTGTGGCCAGGAACTTCACAGTAGAGTTATGATCATTCCTAGGTAACAGAACATTCACAAAAAACCCACAGCAATTTAGTTCTAACTTGTCTGCTGGACTGGTTGAAAGGGCAGTTCATATCCACTGGTCTCACCTGTTCTCTTTGGAGATCCTCAGATCTTCTGTAGGTTCCTTTGCGTGTTGGGAGTCTGCCTTGCAGCACTTTTTCCTATATGTCATCTAGAAACACATTGGTGGAGTTTTTTCTTCATTATTTCAAAAGCCAGAGGAAGTTTGACTTCTAAATTCAAAGCTCAGCAGCCCAAAGATGTATTTTCTTGCTGTCCTAGAATATATGTATGTCTGGCATGACCACACAGAAGATCTACACATTATGAAATAAGAATAAATTGTAGATTTTTCCAAGAACTGGGAAAAGTGTAAATTGTCCCATATTCATGCTTAGAGGGGTATTCTGAGCTGCAACAATTTCATGCTCAGTCTAGTTAAGTATTTTATTATTGACCAATGAAAAAGAGGAAGAAAATTCTAAAAAGCTTTGCCATATACTCTTTCCAACACTCTAAGTGGATAATACTTGGAAAAATACCAGCTTTTTCTTTTTCATTAAGAATTAAAGAACCAAACACTATGATTAGGATCATGGAAGAATCCAATTCCTTACTATGGAAATAGCAGAGCCCAACAGAACCTACGCAATTATATTTTTAACATTACACATTCTTATTAGGTGTTATGAATGGTCAGAACTTGTTTATGTATACAAGAAAAAAATTTAACTTATTTTCTTCCAAAATCAACTGCTGCCTTAACTTCATGGTATCTTCACTATACAGCAGTATCTTTGCATACAATCTGTACCCAGATTTATGTAAGAATTCTTAAGTTCATTTTCTCAGTGTACTTTTTTTTTTTTTTTTGGAAAAAAAAGGGAAATCCATAATTGCTAGTCAAAAGGTTAATTCTGCTTCTAAGAAAATATTTCAAAATTTTAGTATTTCCTCCTTTCAATGAGAGAATGAAAAGATTGTTCTAAAAATTATTAAGTTTTCTACCAACAACGGACATTGTTTTTAAAATTATGCATATTATCTATGTGTAAGAACATTGCTAACACTTGAAGATTATGAAATCTAAGCTGCACTTTTCCTAGTTTCTTTGCCAGAATATAGGCATTTCAAGAATATAAGTTTTAAACTGTGTTAATCATTCAGTTAGAGGGTTTCTATAAACTTTTGTAGAACCTTAGCAAGTATAGAAAGTTGGAAGTTATGACGATCAAGACGATGAAGAAGTGAGCATCTGTAGAGGTTATTTTCCTCTTCTTGAGATATTTTAATTAACTAAGAACATATATCTTCTGGACTGGTCCTATGCCACCACTGGTCACATCCAGTTACCATTTTGGTTGAATAGTTTTTAGCCTGTTCTTACTGCATCATTTCCTAATTATCTGTCCGTACCCTCAGCTTTTGGACAGACGGCCACCATTCCCCCAGTACAAAAACTGGAGACATTTTTCCCTGCCCCGTGCTCAGATGCTGCAGGTGTCTCCTGGGCAGTGTGGTGGTCCCCTGGCCATGCTGGCAGAGCACCCTGAGAGTGCTGTCTGCTTGCTACAGGCGATGCTCAACAGGAGAGCGCCAAGAGCCAGCGAACGGCACAGGCACTGCAACCTAGGTGTGGACAACACTGTAACTACACAGCAGGCTCTACAGCAGTTCAGAAAATCATGCAACTAGGGAGAGAGAGGTAATTTGTAAGATTTGAGAGATCTTCTCTGAATTACTCTCTCTGCAGGTTAACAGTGTTGATGCGACTCAAGCCCCTGGCACAGCAGAAGAGAGTGGCCTTGCCCACCGAGCTCATTGGAAAGAACAGCAGGGAGAGCAGCAGGGAGAGCGGCCTAATGATAACACAGGATCAGCGCAGAGCTGGGGCTGCGCTCCGGCCCTGCCACAGCGTCCTTCTCGTCTGGGATACACCACAGGCCACTTGTTCACACAAAGAAAATGGGCAATTGCCATGGAGTATTAAAATGTGCTAAATAAGAGTTCTTCTACAAATGAGAGAAAATGGTTAGTTAGTTTACACCATTGATTACATTAACGTAGCAGGCATGCGTATGTTTCTTTTCTGGCATTTCATAAACAGTTTTTTTAACTTTAGGTAAATAGGTCAAAAATAACCTGAAATCCATTGAAATGACTAAGTGTAGTCATCCTTTAAGAGATCAAACTGAATGGCCATAGAAATAATACAACTTTGTATGAACTCTTTTGAACGGATGAAACAAAAAATAGCCTTGATGCCTCAGAATAGACAAGATATGTAACTAACATTGCTATTTAAATACTAACAAAAGCAGGAGTCAGCACAAAAATTAGGTTATGTAATTTACCCTAAACAGTATTTAGGAATAAACACCTAAAGACTCTAGCATTACTTCATCTTGCATTGCTGTTTATTACTTATTTGTAACTGGTTTGTACCACATAAAGTGTACTAACTTTTAAGTTACAGTGACAGTTTTACAAGTTACAGTTCATATATTGTTAAACGTTGGAAACAGATTACTCAACTTCATTCTCTAACATTTAAACAACTAGATTTAATGGGAGTATCTGTCAAATTGCCTGTGCAGATTAAAAACTGTGAGAGCCTGGTAACAAAATAGAAACAGAAATAAGTGGTCAACCTATATGACAGAAAAGACATGGCTATTTCTAATTAGAGAACAAGATTACAATTGAAGAGAGTTGATAATGTTGAGAATGAAAAAGACAAAATATTAACTTAAATTTGAAAAATGGGTATCTCATCCATGTAAGTCCCCTTTTGAGACTTGTGCTGTAACAAAACCATAGCAGAGCATTTCACTTGGTCTGTTCTTATCACATTTATCTATTGCCAGAGAATACACTCCTGCAAACACTACCACTGTTACACTGGCAGTTAACCAAGAGCCTACACCTCCAGGAAAGAAATTGAAATACAAATTTGGCACACCACAATCACTTCAGCAAACACTTATTATATAATCAGGTTCTTCAAAGTATCTGAGCAACAACAAATGTTAAATATTGTTTACAGATTTAATCACATTCTTTTCTTTAATAAAAAAGTGGTTTTGTAAATTCAGTTATCATTTACAAACACTACTTTCTAACAAAATGGGATGGAAGACTTTAGTACATCACCATGTTAGAATTCCTGCTGCTTGTGTGAAGACTTCTGCAATATTGCCCCAAAAAAGGAGCACTGAATATGCCAAGATATCAAGTCAGAAACTGCTTCTGTTGAGAGCATTTTGACCACAGAGGTAAGACTGAAAGCAACGTTTAACAGTTTACCTGAATATAAGTTCTGTTAGTGAAGCTCTAACAACACTTACTGTTCTATTACATTCATGTCAGATCCAAAATTTCTGGAAACATAGTATATAAAGACATTTCAGTATCATATGTCCTTCCCTGGCATCCATGAAATCAGGCCGATTCTCTTTTGTTTGTATGGATAGTTTTTTTTTCTAGAATTTTTAAAAGGTTAGTGTTTGACAAGACTGAGGTGGTGGTAATGGGCGTGCAAAGCTTGGCAAGGCACTGAGATACAGAGAGCCTAGTCTGTTCATAGTGGGTCACTTACAACTATACACGTTAATGAGATTATTCGAGAACGTTCAAGAGAAATTTTGTCCAAAGACACAGACTGTAAACATAAGCATTGCTTAAAATGTTAACTTTGTACAAATACTTGACTGGTGTCAGTAACAGGAGCATCAAATTTCGGCTTCTAGCGTGCAAGAAAAAATGTTCACTGTTATCACTGATTAGAAAGGCGACACTAACGAAGGGAGGGAGTCACTCGGCCGCCTTGTCTCCCTCGCTCACCTACGAGTCAAACCCGAGCACTCGGGGGCGCGGGGGCAGCGCTAACAGCGATGGCCGCACCGCCAGGACTCCTCAGGCTACCGCAGCTGAGTGCAAGCGGCCAGAGGACCGCAAGGGAAGGGCGCTGGCAGCTCGCCCGTCCGCCCATCCGTCTGTCCGTCCGTCGGCGCAGGCAGCGCCCCGCGCTCCAGGCCGGCTCCGGCACCTGCGAGGCGCAGCGGGACCCTCGTCCCGGAGGGGCTGGGCGGTGACCATCCCATCCCGGAGGGTGGAAAACCCGCCCCGGGCGCGCAGCCTGGGGCCGTGCGGGACCTCCCGGCCTGGGCCGGCGCGGCGGGCAGCGCTCGCTCCTGCGGC
>VXBR01003618.1:512228-532228 GCA_013400215.1 Cisticola juncidis | reverse complement strand
TAATTCCTTATTTTGTTAGCTGTACAATAACTAATGTAAAGATTCATATGGGGCTCTGTTTAATGAAGCAAGGGGGAAACTAAACTGTCCGTCAGTACTGCCAATTATTTCCATTAAACATAACATACACTTCATGAGTACCACAGAGGTGATTTACCAATAAAAAACTTGCTGCAGTCATACAGCGCATTGGTAAAAGCCGTTTTTTGGTCAAAACACCATTTCTTAAGTCAGAAGAAAATTGTCTACTTAGTATGGTAAGATAACTAGAGGAAATTACAAGATGAACAATATTTTTTTTTTAAATAAAAGAGGAGCTTTTTTTTCTATTAGTATATGATTTTTCTGAAACTTTAAAAATATGTCCCTAAAGAGGGTGAAGGAATCCCAAAGACTCTTGATGAAGTATTTTCACAGTATGTATGTCCCAGCTTTATTTTGTGACCAAGCACTCTGACACTGATATAATTGCAGTTAATTTAAATATAGCCTGTAAATGAAATGTTAGGTGAAGCCAGTTTTCCTTTTCGATTTGCATGGATATGCCTTCAAGGTTGTTGTCTTCCCAGTGAAGCTTTCACCTGTGGGTTTTTATTAGGTTTTTTTATTCAAATGAGGGACAAAACAGGCTTCCTACTAGATATATGTTCGGCATGTCTATTAAAAAGCCTACGTTTTGTATATTATAGTCTCTCTAAAAAGTCTGCTTTAGCTTTCTTTGCGCTATGTTCTGTAAGAGCGCTTTTAGTCATTCATGTTAGAGGTATTCAGTGTTACCAGTTTGTATAGTTTCTATTAGGAATCTTAAAGTTAATTTTTCTCTTTTGGATACAGATCAAAAGATTTAAGAAAAAATAACAGGTTTGAGTTGTGAAGTTACTGTGGTTGAGAAAGCGATGTACCCCTTTAAAGGTATTAGCATAAAGATAGCACATTTGTTTATTATGCTTCAAAATCAGCTTCTAGTATCTCTGCCACAGGTAACAATTGACTTTTCAGGCTTCAAGTTAATAGCCTTGTCTCTTGCTTGTAGGGATCAATATTAGTATTAATTAATCACCATTATCAGCCCTAGGATCTGGTTCTATTTGTTGTTACATCAGCAAAATATCAATATAGAAAGTGGACTCTCTGATCGTCATGGCAACTTCATCTCTTGGGTCAAAGAAAGTTTATCTTATCTGTGCATGGAGAGTGGCAAACTGTTTAGGGATCTAGTTTGAACTCTAAGAACATTGATTTAGTTTTTGTTTGTGAATAGAGGCTGAATTCCAATCACAAGGGATAGGTAAGATTTAAATATTAATGCCCACAGGCTTGTCTGAGAGGGTGTCATTACCATTACTGTCGGATTGTCTTTTTGAGATGACACAGTGGTAGAGGAGAATTGTGTAGTCAAGACTATTTACAGTTTAGTAATTTGTGCATTGGACAAACAGGATTTAAAGTCAAAGTATGGAGCAGTGGTATTTCTTCTCCCAATCAATGTACGGTTAGGGGATCTTCCACTTAATAACTGTAGAAGTAGCACAGAAACATAGATTATGAATTGGTAGAAAGAACAGATTTTGTTGTGCATTCTCCCTTCGGAGATTTTTAAAGAAAGTATTCAAGAAATGTAGAGGAAGAATATCAATATTTCACTCACTATGGAATTAATGGCAAATAGCCATCACGGAAAATCTGAATGCTACAGTCTGGTTAGTTATTTTTATGTTTTATGAGTTAATACAGTTATCTTGTGAGTTTGTGATAATAGAATATTGATAATGCTATTTTATCATGTCAAAGCTCTCATTTTTTTTATATTAAGTGCTTCTTAAAAGTTCTCATCTTTGACAATGGATCTGAGATTTTTTGTTATATATACTCAGAGTGTCGTTAAATCTCACTTGGAGGGATTTAAACACTTAATGATTCCAAGCACACAGATTACTTTGAGACATAAGTGCACTTGCTTTACCCAGTTGTTTGCAAGTGTATGTGTGTATTTATTTGTCTGATAGTTCCTTAGGACATGCTTTATTGGAGACAAACATACAAATAAAGATGTATATAGATGAAGAGTATCAATATTCTTGCCTTCTAAATAATGTTTATTTATTTATTCTTTTTCCTTCCTAGTGTGTGAAGTAACAAAAAGTCTGTGTATTTTCCTGATGCAGCTAAATATTGTTGTAGGAAATCCCAAAAGCAATAAGATCAATTCGGTACATTTGCAATATTGAGGAAGGTTCTTAAAAAAATTGCAAAATAAACCAACCAACCAAAACTCAAACGCTTGCATAAGACTTACACTGCAGAAGGAATCACTTTTCGGTATTGACATTTCTCATTGATTATTCAGTTTTATCTAATGCTTTGAAAGGCTAGTGCGATCATGAGTTGGTAGCAGATGCAGGCAGTTGTCACAGTAGCCTTTTCTTTTTTAGAGAAGAAAAGGGATCTAGTTTGATGTAAATGTTATACAATCATCTGTTGTATTTTAATGGCTCCTGATATTGTTTGTGGAATCATAACGTTAAAATTAGTTTGTATAAGTTAAAATACTGCAATAAACAAAACACGTTCCCATTTTCCTAATACAGATATTGAATAAATTTTATCCTCAATTTTTTTCATCTATCTTTTCATATTTTTTCATATTTTTTTCGTATCTCATGTTTCCTGTGTTGAGGAAGGGTGTTATATAACACTATAACCCTTTGTAAGTGCTAGTATTTTTTTATATTTTAAAGAACTAGCTAGGATTTGAAAGCATGTTTAGGAAGTATGATGATGTATTTATCATCAGAAACCTTTTATATTTATAGAGCTAATTGGATGCAACGCTTATTTGTCTCTTCTGTCTTTTTTTAATATTCACTCAATTTCTTAACTGTGAGTGTGTAAATAAAGCTGGAGTGGGACCTTTAACTTTCTTATTTTTTGATTACCACAATACTGTTTTAAAAAATTTTTCTAATCAAGGTTTGTTCAATTACTATAATTCTACAATTTGAATATTATTTAGTAACAGAGTATCAAAAATAACAATGCTTTAGTTATTAGTGAGTTCCTCTGACATATCTTTATAAACTCTTCTTATCCACTACTCTTTGCGCTCACATAAGTGAATTAGAGTGATATTGCTTTATTCTTCCAGACAACTGAAGCTTTCAGACTGTGATTAGCTGATACAGCTGCATGTCACACGCCGTTTTTACTGTACTCGGTCCTTTTACCTTAGATTCAGTATAGCAGAGAACAGTAAAAATCTTGATTTTTACACTTCTCCATTTTTCCTTTCCAAAAAATAAAGGTCTGTTGCTAACTGCAATAAAATACTACAGCATTTGCTGTGTTACTGGATTTCTTATCCACCTAACTCTTTTTTGGAAGGTATAAATGTATGAAAAACTTAAAGAATACAATCTTTAACTTCATTCGTAGAAGCAGTCCCGTTAATATTACTTAAAATGAATGTGAAATGTTTATGGGATAGAGACTTAAAAATACCCACAACCAGAAATGGTGTCTAACAGTTTGGTGCATGTAAAATTAGAATAGAGACTAAGTTTAAATGAAGTGTTTTCTTTATGTTCGAAGGAATTCCATGATTCGCATTTTGTCACCTGTGTTATACATTTTCTTTTCGTATTATCCGAGAAGTAAAAGTCAACTATCATGGCAAAAGTTATGTAGAAAAATACAATTACTTTCTAAATATGCTTGCAATTAGTATTGAAAAGTGATTTTTAATGATAATAGAATGAATTTTACTGTAAAATAAGAAATTCCTTATAAGACTCAAATATAATAAGAGAATTCTTTCTGCGTGTCTGTTGTAAAGATTTTTCCTCTGCTGAAATGGAAAAATGTTAAAGCAGTTTTTGTGGTGATACATGGAAGTGTTCCTTAGGCTGACAAGAAATCCTGTACAGGGTGGTATTTTTTACTTTTGTAGTTGCAGCACAAGCCTCAGAGGAGTGGTGTGTTTTACTTGCGTCATTGGGATCATCATTAGAACCCTGCTATTTAAGACCTGATCTTATTATTATTATCAAATGTTTAGGTTAATATTTATAAGATATTGTGAAAAAGATTGCAAGAACATTGTCAGATCTACTCAAAATTTTGTGTATATTCTATAGATACCTAGGTTTTGTTTTCACTTTTTGTTTTCAAATTCAAGCTTCATATTAGATGGCAAAAATGATCCCTTCTCTGAAGTTTTGAAGAAGTACAGAAAGGATTTTCATCAAACATTTTATACAGCTTTATGCAAAGAAAATGAACCATCTGTAACTGATGCCTCAAAGTAGGACACAATTGTTAAGCCAATGAAGACAGTTGTAAAATTACCAAAGCTGAAGTAGCAGTAGTTTTTCTAAAAAAAACCCCTCAGAAAACCTGTCTCCACTCCCTCCCACCCTCTCATGATACAGAATTCACTAATAAATATGTATGAAAAGGTTTTTGGAAGCAGTAACAGATCATTTTGGGGAGCTTTCAATCATATTGTTTTTTGAGTATTGTATCTGCTAATTGTACTTCATCCATTTCAGAACACGCGTAGACAAAATGCTCTGATTTTGTACGATGCAGAAGAGAAAATCTGTATGTTCATAGAGTACTGCTTTTTGGGGCACTTTAAATGTATCAGTAATCTATATTCACATGAAAAATACTGAAGTACAATTGAATAGCAGCGTGTCTGTGAATAGGATGCAGTACCTCCGAGAGGCCCTTGGCTCCCAGGTAGCTTAAGTTTGTAAGAAACCTGCCTAATTTTTAAACAAAAAATGCATATATATTTCTATTCAACACAAAACAACAATAACAAACCCCCCCCCCCCTCCTTGAACTTGNGGTAGTTGTTCCAAAAATGCGTTGTGGTATTTCAGTGAACACTAAGAAATTTAAGAACTGAGAAAAAAAATCTCAAATATATGACAGTTTATCTGGAAAAAATATTAGCTGGTTGCTAAAAATACAAGTGCACTCCTTAACAATGTGCATCTTGGACAAACAGACGCATATTTTGTCATCAAGTTACTTAAGCTTCTGAAGTCAGGGCTACAACTGGGTCAGATGATAAGATGAGCACAACAGAAAAACGAAGAGTGGCTCTGATAAAAACTGATTGATTGATGTCTGGCTTCCCCACCATCACAAGCAGTTGACAGTTAGTTTGGGATCAGATGATTTGGCTTTTGCGATAGAAGATGGGGCCTGGTAGGCAAGTCTGAAGGACAAAAAGGTCAGTTTCTGTACAGTGTCAGGCAGTGCTGGGTTCCCACAAGGTGGGGTATTGGATTAAGATTTTCTTTAGTTACAGGACTTAACTTTCCGTGGTCCATTGAAAGGCCAAGTAATCTGGTCAGTATTAATGCAAAAATACAAAAGACTTTAGGTTGTGAGAGAAAGGAATGAAAACAGAGTAAGTATACCTGTTGGACTTGTGAATTAGAGAAAAAATATTTTTGCTGTTCAATTTCTGTATTTACTTTAACCATCATAGTTTATAGCATTAAATGATTTATAAAGTCTGACTTGGAAAATGTGTTTTTCACAGGAGATTTTTCACTGCAGCTGCAATGAGCTTTATGTTACTTATATTTTTAGAGACTGTAATGAAACATTGTGGATAAATTAATTTCAGCTTGTGAATTATTGTGATTCTGTGACCCGTTATGTAGAGGATAGCCCATTGTACCTTAATTATACAAGTATGTATTTTTCACTAGATTAAGAACAATTAGCATTTTATGCTTAAATATAATTAAAATAAATGTATGTGAAGTGTGTTTTTAGTCAACTGGAGATAATTTATCAATCTATGACCATACCATGGCCACCTGAGTGTTTATGGGGGTTTCTGTGGTTGTATGTATTTCTTTCAGAAGACATTTACAATTAGCACTCTCTGTAATAGTCACAGAAGGAAAGAAAATGTGCAAATGAAAATCAAGACATAATATCTTTGGAATGAAAAAGATTTTCAAGACGGCCGTGAAAATGTGTACAACTGCCACAGAATTGGAATTTGGACAGCTTGGATTTGAATTTAGATTTTTGGACGGTTTGATACTCTCTAGAAATCCTTTATAATGTATCGCTTTTCTCTGACTTTTAAGGGTCACATCTCCAAAGGACAGTTGGGTCTCAGCTAATGCTGCTGACTTAATATCAGTAAGATGAATTCTGCAAGGTGCTGTATTGCTGATAGTATAGCTGGAATGCAGTATGAAAGAACCTGTAGTGTAACCTGGAGTGTTACCAGTAATAAGTGATCAGTGCAGGTGAACTGGTGGTCATTTGAATAGTGATTAGTTATATTTCAAGAAAGGTTGTTTTCTTTGTGTCTAATCTCTAGTGACTGGCTTCATTTAAGAAATAATAATTTAAAAGAAAGGTATTTTCCAAGAAATACAGTGTTTTATCCTGGCTATTTTTGTACATCTCTTTTGAGGTGTATGTTAAAGACATATTAAAATACAGAACTCAAGGCTTAGAGAATTATTTTGAATGCAGATTTATGACAAGACTGTGGAAGTGTTTAAGAGCTTCTCCAGTATTATTTATATCGTAGTGCATCCCTTTGGCGTCAGAGCTGTGTTAAGTTTTCATACATTATTATGCTCACAGCATTACTACAAATGGTCTGAAATAAGCTGTAAAAGCCTATGATAATTTGAACATAGGGTTTCGATTTTCAGGTGTGTTTCTTTGACAGACGTGTTGCATCACAGAATAAGTAGTTATTTTTTGAACATCTTGTACTGAAGTTTTTCAAGACATAATTATATGCTTAATAAAAATGAAGAGAGCTTTATTAGAGTTTTCTTCAAAGTATAATGCTTGGGAATAACGCAGATGGTAGCCTGCTTTGTTGGCTCTTTGGGAATTCTACACCTCTGGGGTATATAACTGAGACCCATTTAGTTATACAAAGAGGAGAATTTGGGTTGGTAAATCAAAAAGGGGAGAAAAATTAATATTGCCAAAATAATCAAGATCAGCAGTTCTTATAAAAGAAGAGTAACAATCAGCTACTTAGACCAGCTAGACTGTGTAATTTTATGATTAGTCCTGCAGCTTAGGAAATGTCATTTTAGTGGGAGTGTGCTTTGGGGATGGTATGACTGGTCTGATCAGTCTGACATTCATTTTGAGGTTCTTTGGCTCTTGGTTCAGAAGTTTTCACTGTCAGGAAAGGTCAGATTAAGGTAGGGCATTATTGTGCCACAAGTTCTGGCAAATTTGTTTTTCAACATCGATTATCAGTCAAAGCATTGAAGTTTGAAGTGTTTGAAGCTATGGCCTTTACATTATAAAACAAATGAGAAAAAATAATTTGGTGTGTTACTCTTGCTGTGTGTGAATTCTTTCAAATCTTGAATGATTTGTGCACCAGCAATACCACTATAAGATAACAACACACTTTTTCCACAAAACGTACTCGTTTTTGGAAACAAAAACCCACTTTTGCATTCACAGAAAAATCTTTTGAGAATATGGATGTGATGCCATCAGGGAAGTAATTGCAGTTTTGACTTGTATTTTATGTTTAACTTAGTATGATTTTATGTTAATCTAGTCCCATAGTCTTCCAAAATACTTTATACTGGAACTCTGAGTTGCATATGGATATGAATTTTGTTTGCAGGGATGTTATAGAACATAAAAAAAAAAAGAGTGAAGATTAATCAGATTTATTATTAAAATATTGATTTGTTATAAGAGAAACATTTTTAAATGCTTTACAACCAGTTTGCTAGTCTTTATTCATTTCTTAGTGGGCAGATGTTCTTGTTACTAAAAGTACTGAGATGCAGATGGTATTATTTGGCATCTTTTTAGAGGCTTCACTGTTATGTGCGGTGAGTTGAACGCTAAACTAATACATGATTCTTCAATGGCATTTCATATTTGCAAGAAATTATTTAAATAGCTGTCTTTGTAACAGGTCATGCAAGACAAAACCCTGCTCCTAAAAATAATAATCACAACCTAAATAGAAAGTTTTCTGTTTCTGCATGTATGGAAGTGTTTTGACTAATAATTTGAACTTGAGAATTATTTCAAACAATATAATTTTTAAGAATCTGATACAATCATCCTTATTTAAATAAATGTATGTATTTTTGTATCTCACTGTATGTGAGAAATAATGTGAATTGAGGCTGAAATTGATGTACAGCAACTATTTAGCATAAAAAACGCTGACGTTGTTTCAAGAGAATAACATACCATGGGTAAAGATTATAGTAGTCATAAGTAAGTGGCTTCATAATAGGAAGTAATTGTTTTTAAATTTTTTGAGTAATCTTTCATATGTATCTTAAACAGACCCCTGGAAACTCTGGAAGATATTGCCTCTATTTCAGTAACACAAAAATGAAAGCTTATGTTTTAAGTTTCCTAATGTGGTCAGTCTGTACTTTTCAATGCATGGGCATTTTTGTTGTTGTTTGTGGATGTTTTTTTTTCCGCATTAGTTGTTACCTGATGTTAAGGAATTCTCAACACCTATAACTTGCTGACATCAGTTAAGATGCCCTAAGTAGTGCTGTCAGGAGTAGCATCTGAATTCTTAGATTCTTTCATACCTTTTTCTGTTGATAAGCTATATTGTTTTCCTCCTTTTTTTTGGAAATTTCTCTGAATGTGTAATATAAATGCATTATATACCTTGCATATTCGTAAGTGTTACTATAGCGAGTATAGCACTTGGAAGGTTTTCCTTTCTGTCTTCCAGAAGATCAGCAGAAATATTTAATTTCTGATTAAAACCTTACTTTGTAGTAAGATTGTGTAGGTGGAGCTACCATGAAACCTCCAAAATCAAAGAGTTTGCCATTCTTGTCTTATTAAGATGCTGCTAATCCTGTGGACATTTGTTCTGGAAATAAGTTCTGTGTCTTAGGTTTTAATGTTATGAAGTTATAGGCACAATCATACACAATTTATTTTCCCTAGGTTGTTATCCTAAGTTTTGAAATTTTTAACTGTTGTGGCAAAACCAGTTGTTCTTTATTCATATGAGATATTTTACATTGTGAGTGATTTTTAAGATGCCAGGCATTTTCATACAGACTATTATGCCCAGACATTTTTTTTTTAACAGCAAACAAAAACGTCCAGTGCCAAGTCTGGTGGGTTTTTTTTGCAGCTTAAGGATCGTGTATCTTCAATTTATGCCTAATTGCTTTCTTTATGTAGCTCTCATTTATAATATACCAAAATGTATAACAGTATAACATTACAAAGAAAGCAGGCATATTATGCAAAATTGAACTGCATTTATAGAGATCATGAATAATTTTGCTAATAGAAGTAATATAAAACAAGACTGTAAATGAAGGATTTTGAATTTTGGTAAATTACCTTTATAAGGAAAAGATACAGAGGCTGGCAGAGGTAAAGTTTGCATGGAAGTGAGTGATGATGTTTTCTCTCAGCCTTTCGAGAAACAAAATATGAGTGGAAAAAAATATATTGATGGGAATTGAACTATCACACAACACTTAGTTTAGCTCTGATTGAATTATTCATAGAACAATATTTTCCCAAATGTGATAATCTGTTTTTATTTTATTGTTTTTAAGCTTTTCACAAAAAGTCCTGATTTTTATGCTTTAACTTTTAGTTGTTTTCATGCAGCATGTTGAATATTTGCTGTTGTTGGAAGCTGTTAAACATGAGAAAAGCCTCAAAAAATTGGTGTGAATTCAATCTCTTCCTAGAAGGGGAAGTATCAGGAAGAATGAAGTATTGTTTGTTCATTCGCAGGCAAAGAGAAATAAATTACTGAATCCAGGGAATTTAGGACATCAGAATACCATTTTTTCCCTCCCTTCCTTTTCTTTCATCTTTTGGGATGGAAGAAAGAGAGTAGAACTTGTTTGTTCTGTGTAAAGGAACACTTGAAAATCTGTAAGGTGTAATTGTTGGTAACTTTCAGATTATACATTCAAATATATTTTGATACTTGATTTATGTGATTGCATTTATATGTAAAATGTTAAGAAAAACTGTGGGCATCTCTGATGTCTGTTTTGTTGCCTAATTAATCGTCTTGTTAGAGTAACTTCAGGAGAGTGTGTTAAATGTTCTGCATTTTGTATGAAGTAGTACTTTATTAATGAGGTATATGGAATGAATGTTTGAATTCCATTTTTTGTTGCACATGATGCACTGCTCATTCTGATTGTGAGTTCGTGTAATGGCAAGGTGTTACACCTGTGATAACTTACATGTAGCAGAAAACATGTATTTAGATTATTATGCCATTCCTTTTTTTTTGCATTTTGATTGTCTGAGTGCTTCATCCCTTACATCTGATGGAATTTACTTATCCAATAATAATTACTTAATCTCTGTTGGAGTAAAACAGTTGTGAGTGATGGACTCACTTTTGAAATACAACATTTGTAACCTTGCTCTAGGAATTATATTTTCTCAGAGTAATGGAAGATACATTCCATAGTCTGTAGACCAGAAATTTCTTACGAATACATGTATCGTGTTTCCATTTCTCTTGGGTCCTTTTTGGTGTTAAAACAAAACTCTCAAGCAGCAATGTCAAAGCCATGTATCCTCCACTAATGGAGACTGATTTACAGGGTAATGTTTGTG
This sequence comes from Cisticola juncidis, assembly GCA_013400215.1. Classification (NCBI taxonomy): domain Eukaryota; kingdom Metazoa; phylum Chordata; class Aves; order Passeriformes; family Cisticolidae; genus Cisticola; species Cisticola juncidis. Next base: position 521,605 of record VXBR01003618.1, on the reverse strand, counting down.
TTCCTGCCCAGTAATAGGGATTAACCTGTAGGTAGAATTTGTAGACAGACATTTGTGCATTTCTTAGTACTTCTGTCATATTCTCTTAAAATTTGGTAAGTAATGCTTTGCTCCTTTGGGTTTTTCCTGTTTGAAGAACAATCAGTAACATTACTCAGTTTTTTGCAAAACTTCAAATCGGAGACTGTAAATTATTTATCAGGCAGGTTGGTAAAGCTTGGAATAGAACCCAGGACCTTTGTGACCTGTTTACCTGATGAAATACAGTTTTTTGTTTACTTTAACCTTACTCATCTCTACAATAGAGCTTGCTAATGTTAAGAAATACCTCTTAATAAAAAGGAAGACAGACTCTCTTGCCTCAGTAACATGATTGTAATAAAGAAAAGCCAGGCCCAATAGGAGATTGATAAGTTTTTGACATTTGCATTCTCATAAATATATACATACATAAAAAACAAATACATATTTAATATATATATGTACGTATAGCTGATCTGCCTGTATAGCAGTCTGACTATTGATTCCAAAGGCCAATAGTTTGCTGAGTTAACAGAAATTATGTAACAGTAGTGCCTTGTGGTCCTTTAAGGATTCACTATATGGAATAATTAGGGTAAACCTTATGCCCACACTCGTTGCACCAGGCAAATGGGGAGAAATTAGTGATTGTCATTGGGTAAATGGTGTAAATTTGGTAATGGTAAATTTGAGAAAAGCCACTCTTTCTCGGTAACCCCACTTGACCTCCAAAGCACTTTCCAAAGTTGCCAATAAACAAAAGTGAATATAAAATGGGGATCTCAGTGTTCTGCTGGCTACTACTGAAGGAGTAGCTACTGTTTCATCTTTTTATGTCTTACCTTAGATGAAATACTTTTCTAAAGATTGAATATCAGTGTTTTGTTGGATCTTCTTCATTAGTGCAAGTAGTAAGATATAAATTTGTTTCATGGTCTGCAAGGTAGTTATTATTTTCCTTTTTTGAAAAATATATCCAGAGTGAAAAGCAACCCTTTTACACAACATTAAAGGTAACAGCCATTTTTCAAGTGGGGTTTTGTTTTGTATTTTTTTAAGGAATTATCATTAGCTGTAGTACAGCTGTCTCATAACAGCTGGGAAATTACAACTTTAGAGTCACTATTTTTATAAATAACTTTAGAATACTTTCCTAAATGAGTAACTAAGATTTTTCAGCAAAACTGCTGAAGTTATGCCATACTGGAAATGGTGGCAAATTTTCAAGAAATTAAGGACTGCCCTTCATAGTTGTGTCATACCTAGCATTCTGTGTTTGTGTTGTGTGACCAGTCCAGAATGAATACAGAGAGCAAGCAAAACTGAATAGTAAAAGGCTTTTTGACCTCCCTTTTTATGACTTTGATGGCTTTTGGTTTGTGCCCTTTTTGCTTGATAGTGCTCTGTGAAAAGATGTGAAGTGTGACTAAGAAGCAAAACCAAAACCACAACATTTATTTTCCTCCTTCCTTGATTTGTGTCCTCATTGAAGGCCTTATCACTGCTATAAATGAATATGAGGACAGTGTAGGGAATTCCTGGAGTGTGTTAGAGAGATGCTGTAAAAGACAGAATCAAATCAACTTAAGTAGGGATTTCTTAGAACTAAGTTTTATGTCCAGTGCTTAATAACTGATGTAAAGAGAAAATAATTTTTTATCTTATGTCATCAAAAGAACAGAGATCAAATATGACAGACATTTTTAAGACACCAGTACAGGAGAAAAACAATGAGCAAAAATTCTTGTAGGAGTCACTTGCATGTTGCAGGTGAAAATGACATAATTAAAATACAGTTAGATGGAAGTAGGTCATAGGTTTCATTGAAATCAAAGTGAATTTTCCAAGTACAATTTCATATTAAGTGTTAATTTAATATACTAATGGAGATCAGGGAAAGGTCAGTCTGGAATGCACAGGGTTAAAATGCTGAACAGTGACCTGAACAGGGAGTTGTTGTGTCTCTGAATCCCAGACATACTTTATTAGGACAATCCAGCTGGTTTTCTATTTCTATCTCCTCATTATCAACACGCTTATGGTATGGCCTCTTCCCCCTCACTTCCAATGCCAGGAATTTGGCAGGGACACCATGTGAGGAGGTCAGAGACTGATTGAGAGGAAAAATGAGGTTCAGACTGCAGCAGAGATGCAGAAAAAGTGAGTCCAGTCGGTGAAGAGCTAAGGTTTTTTGTTTGCTTTATGGAGACTACCAACAGAGGTTTTTTTTTCTTTGTGAGTGGTGATTACAGCTCTGTGTGAAATTAAACTACTGACAGGAGGTTTCCTTTCAATCTTACTGAAAATGCTGTAAAATAACAGTCAAGCTCAAGGAATTGCATATGTAAAATCAGTAGAAAAATGATCAAAACTGAATCTTTGCTTTCTTCATAATTTTTGGCATCTTTTGTATATTTTAAGAAGAAAAAATGTTGAAATTGTACTGTTTTTCTTTGGAAAAGGAAATATAAATAGAAGCCTCATAGCGTTAAATTTCCTTATGTGTGGGATCGAGCTTTCTCAGCTGAGAGAAAAAAAACAACCTCCAGCAAATGTGCAAAGGAAGGAAGTGGGAGGAAAAAAGTCTTTCTCACACATTTACATAGTTTCCATTTAAATATATATATATAAATATTACTGCCTTGTGACACATAGTTTACATCAACAGGTACATCAGTTTAGTATTAATACTGATGAAACTATTTGCATGATTTGTATTGATTAAGCAGAAAATAAATTTGATACTTTTTGTGTCCAAAAGCATGGATCAAAGCAGATGGAGAAAATACAGAAAGATTTTCTATAGTAGATCAGTTTCAGTTGGTAACAGACCTATTCGTATGTCATCAAGACAATATGTAGTGCTTCATTTCAGTGTGATATGAATTATCTCAGAATTGATCTGTGGTAATACTGTTCTAAAAATATTTTTGGTTTTCATGGTTTTCCTGCAATTCCCCTTTAACTTAACAGAGTGAGTTAATTTCTTTTGTACAGGGAGATACTGATTTTGTAGTTCTTACATTTCTGTAATTCCTATTGAAACAGATGGAGATTGTGTGCATAAGGAGTGTTAGGATTTAGTCTTTGTCAGATATTTGATTTCCAGTTTTTGCACAACTATTGTATAGTTATTACAAACTGATGTTAGTGGTGGTCACTGCATTTACTCTGTGGGGCCAATGCTGATGTTAGACCTTCTGTTGCAGTTTTAAACTCTAAGACAAAATGATTTCTCAGTGTTCAAATCCCAATTTACTCCACGTAGTTTAGGGGCATGTGACCCTTAAAAGATGTCCAAAGATGTTAATTATATTAAAAGAAGAATGCAACATTCCTAGAAGGCCTTGATGCTTAGAAGTTCTGTATTTCTTCTTAAACTACGGTGGAAGAATATTGTCCTGACTAGCATACTGTCCTGAATTTTTTACAATTGTTGGTGATGGTGGTGTTTATATAGGAAAAGCTAGCACTGAAAGGAAGCAACAAGCATGACTTAGAAACAGAGACTCATGGGGTATGGTATGGGAGTGGATGAGGGAGCGAGAGAGAGCAAGAGAGACTTATTTTGCTGAAAGGATGAATGAAAAGAAACAAAATTACTCTCACTGGTAAATTCAGGTACCTCCTTAATTGAACAACATGAGCACACAAGCGGGGTGCAGATAATAGACAAAGGAAAAAGAAAGGAATTCACTCTGGGCTGGGATTAGAACCTGGGGCTTTCTATGTGGGAAGACTAATTTACACTTAAAGAGCCTGTTCTCCTAAAGGAAAGGAGAACAGTGTATAGTTCAGTTATGCCAGTAAAAATATATATTTCTATATTAATTCATAATTTAAAAATATTTATGCTTTTATTTTTATACTATTCACAATAAACTCCTGACACTTCTGCCCCCTCATAACAGACACCTAACAATGAAACAGCTTCAATTAAGAAGCAAAACATCAGCCTCTGGCATCTTACTCTGTTGTTCCATCTTTTTTGCTAGGGAGAATTCATTTGTTTCTTAATTAAGAAAAACACCAATAGCATGAAAAATCTGCTTATGGTACCTGAATGGTAATTAGGTGAAAGGTAAAAAAGAAACACACACATACATTCCAGTAGCAGCCAAAATGAACTTGAGCTGATAAAAATGAACTAAACTACCCTTGCATAAATCGAGGCTGAGAGAAGTGTACAGTCATTATGGCTAAGACAATATGCAAACTATCTTCAAAGAAATCAAATTGCTAGAGTGTTTTCATTTGCATGTATTAACTATTAACATAATGAGGAGAAGTGACATTGGACCCGGATTGTGTGTCTGCTTGGATTGATAACTCTACCGCATCTGCAAACAGGCGCCCAAAAATCAGACTAGTAGTCAGATCAGTGTTGAACTCTGAAGTGTGTATGGGTTTGGGGGCCTTTTTTTTGTTGTTTGTTTGTTTGTTTGGTTTTGTTTGTTGGTTTGTTGTTTTTTGTGAGCATTGTGGAATTTTTTTTTAGTATCTGGAACCCAGAACAACATGCTGGGATGTGGAGCAGAGTCTATCCTTTTATTTTCATTCTTTTTAAATGTGATCCTTCTGCTACAAGCACTTCATAATTTCAAGGTACATATCAATTTTGAGCTTTTTTCCATTTTATGTATTCCCACTTCTATGGAAGGATGACTGTTACTGCATGTTATTTTGGAGTTACAGAGTGTTTGTGTAATTACTTAGTGATTTTTTTTTTGTCTTTCAAGACTGTTCTTATATATTACAATGTCTGTCTACTTAAGCTGTCAATTACTGTGCTCATGAAGAGAGAGGAAACTTACAGAACTCAGACTTTGGAGAATCAGTTACATTCTATTCTATGTGATTACTTAGAACAATAGCAGGCAATGTTTGTGATAGCAGTTGTTACCTGCCTACGTATGGGGAATAGATTTCAATTGTTGATCAACATAGTATATAAGAACTTAGATAAATCTAGCAACTTCTTTTGTTAGATGGAAAAATAAAAATAATTACAAAACCTGAAGATTTCTTCTAAAATAATCACAAAAGGAAGAAATTTATAAACGAAATGTAATTTTCATCCTGATTTTCTTTGCCTAAAAGAATCTTTCTAAAGGGAGATCTTTCTAAAGGGAAGTTACTTGGTATTTATAGATCAAAATTTCTAAAAGAATGTAGTTTTGGAAGAAGGTGAAATGGGATAGGCAGCAGCCACATGCATTCTTCAAAACTCAGAATTTATGTCGTTCGTATAATCTGGGAAGAAATTACAATTTTTTAATTGTATTTATGTATTCACACACTCTGTGTATTGATGTGATTTATGTAATTTCATGTTCTTTTTCCTGAAGATTGACTATTGACAAAATAGTCAGTACTTTGGCATTGCTAGAAGGAGTACATAAAATTTTGTCTGTGAATGTAAACCCATCTTCCAAGAGGGGAGGAATTCCTGTGTGGTTGTTTGAGTGCTGGATGCATCTGTTTGTTCACACAGCCCAGGAGTCGTACTCCAGACTGAAAGGTGAATTATAAAAACTTCTATTTTTGAAGAGAATATTCTTAAGGCAGCCCATCTATGTGAGTAAAGGTATGGGGAGTATCTGTCTAAATAGTGCTTTACATGTTTAAACTTGATACCATAAAAAACGGACACTGATCTATAATATAATAAAGGTATTATGATAACACAAACTTTTTGCAGTTAATAGTCGCTTAGGAAGCATGTGTAAAGCAGATAACTTTATTTTTTAAATGTGCTCAAATGCTCAGTAATTTCCAGTGAATTCCACTGAAGAATTCTGATTGAAATTTCTAATTTCAGATGGCTGAGTTTTATTTTTACTGTGTAACTAAGAGGTACAATCAAGGAAAAACATGGAGAACAAGCATTTTCTTTCTGGCGTTCTGGCAAGATTAGAGTAGGATCCCCCACAGCTCATGTGGGGCACATTCTACTCTCGAGTTCATTTCAGCCTCAAGTCTGAAAATCAGTATATAACTAGCCATACTGCAGCTTCTTACTCCTTTTGTCCTTGGAAGATAGATATAGGAAAATATCTACAGTGTAGGAGTGGATGTGAAAATGCAAAAATTTTTTGGGTACAAATCTCTTGTAATGGCCTATTCCAGGTTTCCGTAGAACAGAAGACTTTGTGAAGGATAATGTGAATTTCAGATTATCTCTACTGATCCAGTTTTTCCATTTATTGCTACCTTAAAATTCATTATGGCAACTTTTACAGAGACTGTTTTGATATCATGTATCATGTTAAAAAAACTCCAAGCCAAACAACCTGAACATATGAAAAAATAAAAGATATAGCTGTATTTTATTTGATATCAATATGTATTTATTTGCTGAAGATCTTACTTGAGGGCTTTTGCTTTCTTCTGTAGCAAAGAAGATCACTTTTTAAATGAGTCAGTAGTTTGTGCTATGTTGTTACATTGTGTTGGACACCTAAAAATAATAATATAAATGATGTAACAATATAAATATCAGGATGCAGATAGGAATTAGCTGTCTTAGGTACTAGAATATGACATGGCTGCCTTTCAGTTTTTAAACAAAAGCTGAATTTTAGGTATTATACTGTATGTAAGAAGTCTGTCTTTTCTCTGTATCCATATCATGCATAAAAGTCAGATGAAAATTGTTTAAAAATAATTGAAGAGATAGATATTTCAGGATTAAAAAAAAAGTTTACTCATCTTTCCATATGTAAAGCTTGAATATATTTAATAATGTTAACTAACATTAAATTTTTCTAAAATATTCAAATTCTGATTTGCATGAAGTCCCACAGGGGAGCATCTTCTCATGAATTCCCATAGGATAAGGAGTAAGTGTTCATCCTGGTGTATGAGCAATTTTATTTCCCATTTTTTAAATCAAGAAATTAGACACGTCAGAAATAGTGTGCATGTATGTGTGTGTGTGCCTACATGGAGGATTAATAGGAGGATTCCAGAGAGCCTGGATTCTCTATGTCTTAATTGCATTTTGAGATTGATTTGGTGGGGGGTTTTCCCTCTCTACTACAGAATCTTGAGTAGTTTTGTTTGTTAGTTACATGTGGAATACCAAATTTCAGTAGACATGCCCTAATTTGAAGGCTTCATTTTTGTTCAGTGGTAGAATTGTATGTGGAATTACTTATCAGTGCATTTTTGGATATGATACAGGGATTTTGATGACTTGGCTTTAATGAAAAGAAGTATTTAAGACTTACTCATTCCTTAGTGCTGTCTTAAGCAGGATTGTTACACCAGCAAAAGGGTCGGAAAGACCAGATCCAAAGAACCCGAGAAAGTCCTTGCCTTGAGTTTAGTCTCCACCTTTATGAAAACCACTGCACTCGTGGAAATGACCTTCTTCACCTTTTAGAAGCTCCATGTTGCTTCTACTTGTGGTTTCTGGCAATTTGATGTCTGAATAGGAGGAACTGTGGAAAATATTTAAGTCTGCCTTTTTAAAATCTGATAACTTTTGCAGAGATCAAAGGCTTCAATGTTTCTTTCAAAAAATGGGGAGCAGCAGATAGAGCTGTATGGCCAAGTCTGCTGTGCCTCATAGGTTAGTCCTGGAGCTTGGCTTAGGGTCTGTGCTGTTCAAGCTGCCTACGCAGTCATGTCTAAGGATACTGTCCTTCCTCACAGTGATATTGCTCTGGAAATACTGTAATGTCATAAAGAATCTGTTTCCATCGACTAAAAGAAGAAAAATATTTTTATGATTTTATAAATCTGTTAATGTTCTTAAAATAGCATTGTAATTCAAGTAATGTATAAGAACTACAATGACTGTAATGAAAGTAATAGAATTATTAATATTTTTATAGTTGGATTTATATCCACTAAAGAATCCCCTGTGGAAAGGGAAGAAACAAGCATAAATTTGTCATCTTCAGTGGGAAGGAAGGATCAATACTAGGGAGATAGATCTGTGGGATTTACCCTCTCCTTACTGCTGCACTGAATAAACATCCGTGTGTGAAAAATGTGGCTATACTCTGCAATTTAGTGTTGGACCTGAATGTAATAAAAAAACCCACCTAATTTTCCATAGTGGATATAATTTGCTTATAGAAAAGTAGTCATATGAGTCTAAAATCTAAATTTTGAGTTTAGCTTGAAATATTTTTGTTTAAAATATTTGTATTTTTTATTTCCATTTTTCCATGATGAAAGATGGATGGTGTGCCCATTGGGAAAAGTTTAAATAGTGGTGGTAAAATGTGGGATGTTTATCACAGAGAAATGAAATTTGAATCCTGTGTTAATTGTATTTTTTGCAAGAAAACTCCTCAAGAATTTTGAGGGCACTTTTGGCTACGGCTATGTACATCATTTGGCACCATTTATATACCACTTTGCTGGGCTATTTTGAGTGATGGTACATGTTTAGAGAGTCTTCTGTCAATACCTCCCCTCCTCCACAAGGTTTGAATGATTTTTCTGTCGCTTTTTAAATTTTTAATTTTTTAAATTTTTTTTTTTAAATTATTATTAAATCCCTTTTTTTTTTGCCAGGAGTACCTGAGATTCAGTGACAGGCACGTTGGTAGTCCTTGACATGTATGTGGATTTTGTTGATGTTGTTTGCTTGGTTTTTGTGGCTTTGTTTTTGTAATTTGGGTGTTTTGTTTTTGTTTTGGAGTTTTTTGGGGTGTTTTTAAGTTAATATTTGTTTTAGTGTCTCTTAAGAAATGCTAAACTTACTTCACCTGAGGTCATAAAGGGACTTTCAATGAACTTTTGGAGAACCTTTAATATGCGTTATCAGTTTCCTGTCCTCTATTCATGAGAGATGTCAGAACAAAAGTAAACGCCAGCAATCTTGCAGAAGGATTATGTGGAATTACTGCAGAAACCAACAAGACATTTATAAATTAAAACATCAAAAAATGTTGATTGTGAAAGTCATGAAGTTCAGCTTCTGCTTCCCCCTATCTGCACTGTCAGTACACTACACTGGATGTGCCTGACTGGGTATGACATTGAGAAAAGAGGGGAAAAACTGAAATGTTGAAGGAGCAATGTCAGCAGAGCATATTGAGTTGAGGTGATCTTTTCAGGAATTTTTTTAAGAGAGTAATGATCTTTAATTCTTTGTAGACTCAGCTTCAGTACTCTATTCTGCAGACACTCGTGTAACCTCCAGAGCAGTCTGTTGGCATCATGGTTCATAGACAGTATTGATGAGGCTGCTGAGGCATACCCTGGATGCACATATGTTTGTCTCTAGATATCAGAAGCAATAAAGAGCCTCAATAATTAGTCCATGTCTCTCAGTGATGTAATTTCACAAAGATATTAAATGCATTACTTTTTTTTTTTTTTTTTTTTTTTTATCT